>JAQIYA010002094.1:0-10745 GCA_034699355.1 Microtritia minima
CAACACAACACAAGCACTGGTATTGGCATAACAGTCAAGCAATAGTCTGCTGACGAGCAGATATCACTACCACTACATTGTGTTGTGTTTGGCTTTTGGGAGAGAATAATAATAATGACTGATTGGTGTCGACGTTCGGCCCGTCCTCTCGACTCTCGTCTCACTCGACGCTAATCTCATGGCTAACAAACCGCTGGACATATCGCGCCGCAACCCTCAGGAGGAGTACGATCTCATTCAGAGGGTCGGCTCAGGAACTTATGGCGACGTCTATAAGGTTAGACTCGCTTTACTCGTTTGGCTCGCTCTCACTCTCTCGTCTCTCTCGTCCCGTTCAGGCGCGCCGACTGCTGACCGGCGAGTTGGCCGCCGTCAAGATCATCAAACTCGAACCCGGAGACGACTTCAGTATTATTCAACAGGAGATACTTATGATGAAAGACTGTCGTCAGGAGAATATCGTGGCGTTCTTCGGCTCGTATCTCAGGCGAGACAAGCTCTGGATATGCATGGAGTTCTGCGGCGGCGGTTCACTGCAGGACATCTACCATATAACGGGTCCGCTCTGCGAGCCGCAGATCGCGTACGTGATGCGGGAGACGCTGCGGGGCGTGCTTTACCTGCACTCGATGGGCAAAATGCATCGCGACATTAAGGGCGCCAACATTCTCCTCACCGACGACGGCGCCGTCAAACTGGCCGACTTCGGCGTCTCGGCCCAGATCACGGCCACCATCAATAAGCGACGGTCGTTCATCGGTACGCCGTATTGGATGGCGCCAGAGGTGGCCGCCGTCGAGCGCAAAGGTGTGCAGAGACGTGTGTGAATGAGTGAATGCGTGACAAACGATTGGCGATCGTTATCTATGCTTAATAAGCGTTGGTTACGCGCCAATGCGGCCCACTTTGCATGTTTCGCTGCTAAGATATATTGTGTGCTCCACTTTTGTTTTTCAAATGCTCAAGAATTCCCGTTTTGTTTTGTTTTTTCTATTATTGAGGGCATATAAAATTTTATATCCCAAATGAAAAGCACGCTATAGTTTGTGCGCCTATTTTATTGTTACGCTGAAGCGGAGATTGTTTTTATTGATGACATTCATCCGGTGTAGTGTTTTTATTCGCTGCTACAAGTTTTGCGATATATTTATAAGATCTGCGTTTATCAATGAATAGCAATTACATTGTTTTATATAGTAATAATGATTATAATTTCGTATCTGAAAGGGGGTTACAATCATCAGTGCGATATCTGGGCGGTCGGCATCACGTCTATAGAGTTGGCCGAACTGCAGCCGCCAATGTTCGACTTGCATCCAATGCGCGCCCTCTTTCTAATGTCTAAGTCAGGCTTTAAGCCGCCAACGCTCAAAGACAAGTCCCGATGGACGCCCAACTTTCACCATTTCATTAAAGTGGCGCTCACGAAGAATCCGAAGAAGCGGCCGTCGGCCGAGCGGCTACTTCTCCATCCATTCGTTCATCATTCAGAGCTGAAGCGAAAGCTAATGAAAGATCTGCTCGAGCGAGCCAGCAATCCGTCTCACTTTAATGGTAGCCCTCACGAGTTGGATCCCGAAGACGAGCTTATTCTCGACGTTCCCCAACGGATCTCATCGAAGCGATCGGTTCGCTCGCGACAGAAAACGCGATCCGAGCTGCACATGGAGAGCATCAACTTCGAGGTGCCGCTACTGACCGAACTGTCCAGCGTTTCCGAACAGGAGAGGCCGATCGACGTGTCGCGCGCGTGGGGTATAAACGAACCGCACTGTAATAGCGAACCACTGCAAGCAAATAATTACGATTTGGCCACAGCCTGGATGGAGGGCGACGCCGATAACGACGCGATTGTCAGAAATCGACAGCTGCGTCGTCGATCGTTGCTCGAGATTGTGGACGAGGAACTCCTGCAGCGCGGACACGAGGGTAGTCTTACTGTGTTAGATAAGGCATTGCGGCGCTTCTCATCGCAGCAAACGCTTCCTATTGAGCCTCCATTATCGTGTTTACTAAAAGAACAACTAATAGCCGAGGTGTGCAATGACAACAAATCGAAACCGATTGCAATAGTAAATGCAAGCGTTGATCACAACGACGACGTCTATAGTACGCCGCCGTCGACGCCGCACTTGAATGGAAACGGCGATCACATGAGCCAGTCTGCGAGTGTCACAGTGAGCGCCGACGTTAACGGCACAAGTGATAAAAGTGATAATGACAGTGAAAACACAGTGACTCCATCGGCGGACAGCGCACCGGAGGCGCCGCCGCGACGACGGGATCGCCACAAGAAGATGAGCGACTCGTCGTCTCCGCCGAGAGCGGCCAACGGTCTGCCGCCGACGCCGAAGGTCCACATGGGGGCCTGTTTTTCCAAAGTGTTTAACGAGTGCACGCTGAAGATCAACTGTTCGGCGAGTTGGATCCATCCGGACTCGCACGACCAGCACATACTGCTGGGCTGCGAGGAAGGGATTTACGACCTGAACCTCAACGAACTGCACGACGCGACCATCGATCAGCTCTACCCACGGCGGACAATCTGGCTGTTTGTCATCAAGAATGTAATGATGTCGCTGTCCGGGAAGACACCGTACCTGTACAGACACGATCTGATACAGCTCTACTCGAAAAAGCTGATGACGTTCGGCCTGACTTCGGTCGACTCGATGATCAATCGAATACCGGAGAAGTTCGTGCCGCGCAAGTTCGTCGCCACCAGCAAAGTGGCCGACACTAAGGGCTGCACCAAATGCTGCGTCGGCCGCAATCCCTACAACGGCTACAAATGCTTGTGTGGCGTTACGCCGAACGGCGTATTTCTCATGCAGTGGTATAATCCGCTCAACAAGTTTATGCTACTCAAGCAGTTCGAGTTCTATCTGCCATCGAAGCTCAACGTTTTCGAGATGATTATAACACCAGATTTAGAGTATCCAATGTTATGCATTGGCGTTAAGCGAGGCTACGACTCGGCTCACCTCTCGCTCAACATGATTAACTTAAACTCGACAACGAATTGGTTTAATAGCGACAACGATTTGGGTGACGGCACCGAAACAGTTATACCCAGACATGACATGCTTAATATTATTAGTGTTACGCAACTCGAAAAGGACACGATTTTGGTTTGCTATGACAGTGAGTAATATTTATATTTACTTTATAAATATCTCGATATTGTGATAATATTCAAAAAATTTTTAAAAATTTACTTTACAATTGAAATTTAATTAGTTTTTCTCGAATTAATTTCAATTTATTAATCCTTTTTAATTTTTTAAAGTACTTCTTTGCCAATGAATTTGTTGAACATTTTTTTGTTGTCAAAACTGATAAATGTTGAAATCAATTATTTAAAGTTGAATTGATTTCTGGTATTTCGTTAATTTAAACGCCCGATTTTAAATGGCATAATCTTATTAATAGTTAACACATGTCATTGATTGAACGTGAGCTTAATTTAATTTAGGCGTTATTTTTTTAAGAGAAAGCTTTCACAGCTTTAATTAATTGATTTCTTTTATTGGCAATGTTAAGGCTATGCCATAAAAAGTAAGCAAATTAGGCTAAGGTTGAAATTGAATTAATTAAATAATTACAATAAGATAGACAGACAGACACTATATTTAAAATTATTTTTACTATTAATAATTATTTTTTAAAATTAATATGAAATAATAATTTTTATGTTTGTTCATGTTTGTTATAGATTTTGTTAGATTAGTAACACTTCAGGGAAAAATCAAGTCTAGTCGTCGACAACCGGCGGAACTGCACTTTGACTTTCGAGTCGATTCAATAGGTAACAAATTTTGTAAATTTAAAGTTTTCAATCATAATCAAGGTTTATATTCTTAATTGCAGTTTGTCTCACGGATTCAGTATTAGCGTTTCACGCCCACGGAATGCAAGGAAGATCGTTCAAGAATAACGAGATCGTTCAGGAAATTAGTGACCAAAGCCGTACATTTCGTCTGCTCGGCAGTGATAGGATTGTTGTACTCGAGAGCAGACCCACCGACGACGCGACCCACGCGTCCAATCTGTATATATTAGCTGGACATGAGAACAGTTACTGATCAAAGAGTTTTTTTTAATCAAATTTAAAATATATATATTATTTTAGTTTTTATTTGTTGCTAAAATATAATTTAAAACTGTTGAGCGCGAACTAATGCAAACTGCAATAGAATGGGATATTGAGTGTGCCATTGATATTCAGTAGTGAAAGAAATTGTTTTGAATTATAATTAATAGAATGATGTGTATATTTAATTATCATCTTTGATAAAAAAAAATATTATGCAAAGCTTTGAAGGCTTTTATCGAGTTATTTCTATATTTATTTTGGCAAAATTGATTACTTTTATCAATTAAAATAAGTAAACAAAACACGAGACACTTAGGATTTTTTATCAATTTCAGCATAAATACAAAAACAAAGTTTTATTTTTACTTCAAGGATTAATGAATGTAAATAATTGTAAAATGTTTTTAAAAATAATACATGTTATAATAATCACTGTTTCGAAAATATATTAAATTATACAGTTCTTATACTTATTTAAAAATTTACCCTATTACAAAATTTTAGATAACATTGCATCTCAACATGTTTTCTGTTGTTGAAAATTTGATTTTTACAGTGCAAATATATAAATAAATAAATATTTATCTTATTTAAATATTTAAAGTTTTGATTCAGTAGAAAACGCTTTTATATAAAAGGAAAATTGATTTCACTACTCATTTTTTATTTTTTAAATAAATCTTCGAAATAGCTTTAATATTTTAATTGAATTGTTATTATTCTCGCACATTATTATACTCGCATTATATTGACTCGTAATAATACGTTTACAAGTGTTAACGAATTAACCATATTGTTTGAGATTTATTAAAATTCAATAAAAGCAATAATTTAAACGCGACCAACAGGCGTGTCTTTTTTTGTGAATTCATTTCAGTAAATATTTTTTTTATATAATTTGTGTGTTTATTAATCTATTTATTAATCTTTCATAGAAATTATATAATCATAAAACAATAATTTAAAAGTAAGATAATAAATAAACTTATATCGAGGTTATTATGTTTGAGGCAAACCTCAAATAATTGAAAATAAACCATGAAATTAGTAATTAAATCAATATTAAGAATTGTTAAATCAATCATTCATGCATATAAAAGTTATTTTTCCCTTATAATATACCAGTATCAGCACCACATTGAATGAAAAGGTTGGTAAGTGTTCGACAAAATAGTTGCCATTTAAAGGCAATTTTTTATCGCTGTTTTACTCGCTATTAAAACCATTACTGGTACTACCGTTTAATTTATTTTAATCGACAACCCATTCTTTATTGTATGCTATAACGACAAAAATTTGCATTTTTACATCACTGATTTGGATTACTCACGATATAATACTATGGAGATTACTAAGTCTTCTGAATTGTTGTGTTTGCATGCATTCAACAATTTATTAAATAAGTTAGTAAAAAATAAGTTGATAAAGTCAAACATTTATAAGTACTTTTAATGTACTAATTATTATATTTTATAGGGCATTGCAATGTTGTTGGTCTCGATAAATGCGTCGGTTGTTAACTGTTAACGTTAAACGTGATCATATTTTAATAACTAACTCATATGATTTAGCTTAAATATTAAACTAAACTTCACTAATTTATTAAATAACAATTATTTACAATTATCCTGCTATTGTATAACAATTGTTGCAATAGAGTGAGAGTCACAACAATTAGGGGAAGTACTAAACCATAGACTTTATATTAGAAAAATTAAATTTGATGCCAATAATTTTTAAATTTGCTTATTTCACGATCTCGAGATGGATTATAATTGTTTAATTAAAATCATTTATCGTTAGTTTTACAAACAAACGCTACAATTTTATTCTATCATCACAATATTAAAACGTTAATTACATAATCAACATTAGCTGTCATACAACCATATAAAAATAACCACAAATGCTAAGAGTAATTAAAAATGTTATTCTACTAATTATGTGTATTAGTGTCGTAAAATGTTATGACATTTGTTTTATCAACGAAATCGATGTAATCGCTAATTACGACAGCGATCATATTTATATCGAATATAATAACAATGCATGGCTTATGAATGTCAAATCTAAACAGTTTACCGCTAATCCATTATCATTTGAAGGTAACCAAAAAAAATTAAATAAGTTTATAAGATTAATAATTGTTTAAAACTATATCAAAATATTCTATCTCCAAACCATAAAGTTCTTGGTATGTTCAGACTCACCAATCAGATTGTTTGCGGCAGATATAATGATAGCGATTGTTACAGAGTTAATGGCTTGACAATTGTTAAAACAACTGAAACATTTCAAGACTGTGTTGTTTTAGTGTATGGAGAGTCTCGCAATGTTACGAGCGATGGCTGCAAAGTGTGGACTTTTATAGACTTGTATTCCGAGCGAAAAGACATTTTCATTCCAAGCGTCTATTTTGTCGACAAAAACACTGTTATGTTTATCGTAAATAACGGCAACTTTAATAAATCTAGTATCGAATTGGTCGACGTCGGCATCAATGAGTGGTGGACTCATTTGGAGACAAATGCTTTGAAATCAAGCATCAATTTTAATGGAATGTTTCACTTGAATGGTAATGTTTACGCGATTGGAGACAAGTTCAAAGTTTTCATTTATAATGAAAGTCGTCGAGGGTTTATGCGGGTCGTCAACTTTGACCGCATTGTAATTATGATAAACTGTACTTAAATATTTTAGTATAACTATCGTTAATAACTTTAACAGCACAAAAACATAACCGAATTTTTTGGATGCAGTAAACCTATAGTTTCCACTGAACCCAAACCAGGGCCTGAAATATTACATTCAACGGCGTCAAACTCGACAGAAGAGGAGACGAATGGAGAATCAGTTGTGTTTGGTATTGCTGTCATAATAGCGATCATAACCACAACTGTTCACGCTATGGTTGTTGCGTATCTCTATTTTATTGTATTACAATGTAAATACTATTCTCATCATTTCTTTATACTCTTCAGTTTGATTACATATTTAATATTTATTTCGTATACCAAATAATAATTCATTGCTTTACCGTATTCTAGCGCTTGAAAAAAAACTCAAGAAAGAAAACGATGAAATAAAATGAGAAGTAATGAGAAGTTTTATAAATTAATTGTCAAATAAAATTAATTATAAATATTATAAGCTCTTACAATTTAATTTAATAATTAAATATCTAAATTAAAACTGATATAATTCGTAAGAATCTTTATCATATAAATCATTATTTGATCAATTTTGTAAATGATATTTTTAAAAATATTGTAAATGAAAATCTTATAGAAATATAAAATAAATAAAAAATTATTAAAAATATTTGTTATTATAATTAAAACTTTCCTCAAATCTGAACGCGAATAAATTTTTATGGGAATGAATGAGATTATAATTTTAAATATGTTTCAATCTCTAATTAATTAGATTTATATTAATTTTTTTATTTAACTATTTATAAAAAAATGCAAACATAAAATTTGTTTTTTAATTTTATAGATATTGATATATAGCTGTGATAACTTGATATTATTAAATTTGTAACGTGTCATATATAGTACTAGAATAAAATGTTTCATATTTGCAATTAATATTACTTTAATTATGATTATAAAAATAACAGTCAATATTATTTTACTGGTTATTATAATAAATAATTGTCACGCAAGAAGCAGATGTCGACGTGTTAATGACAAATCAGTTAATAATGTCGATTTCGAAAGGGTATGAATAATTCGCATGTGATTTTGATTAACAAAATTATGCTTATTTTATTGTATTCTTGTTTGATCGCTAAAATAAATAATACAATCAAACCATTGCTACAAATTAACTCATTTTAAAATTATTTATTTATAAATGTAAAACTGTATCATTTCAATATATAATTTTATATTTGTTTATATTAATAAACAATTTATATACAGTTGATCATCTTTATATCGTTTTAGCGAAAACCCTCTTATACTAATTAAAAAGCGTGTTGTGTACCAAACATCACATCTAATCAACAAATAGTGACACTTTTTTCTGAATCCATCTGATCATAATAAAACAATTGACTGTAATTGTTTTAAACGTAATAAAAAGATTACCATTTAATGCCAAAAGTAACAGTTTAATGTTGAGAAGATTTTATCGTAAAAATTATTTTTTAAAAACTTAAATATTTAATAAATTATATTTTGTGTGATATGCTTAGAATTTAAAATAAAGAATATATATTTTATATAATAAATTTGATTGCAAAATATAATATAATATAAAAACAAGATCTAATAAATATGAAAATGATTTAATTGTAGAGCAGATAAATTATTAAAAATTTCATAATTTTTTCACACATACTTTTTATTTTCAAAAAATGAATACTGAATAGATTGCTGGTCATTGGAATGTACTCTATATCAGTGACTTTTTAAAAAATATAAGCGAGTGTTCACATCTCAAGAATGTTTATAATAAAGACCGTCTCGATTTTGAATATTTGTAAGTATATTTATTTTTTTTTAAATAAAAAGAAAATAATAGACTTATTAATAAATGAATATTAAATAATTTACTTTAGATAATTAATTAAATTATAAAATTAAATTTTGTAATTTAACATTTATTTTACTTAATATATTAAGTTTTAAATTTTATAAAAAATTTTAAAATAGTGGAAATAAATTTACCATAAATTTCAAAATGATTTTTGGTTAAATAGATTCATTTCATAAAATTGAATTTAAATTACAAACAAAGAATTATATTGTTTAACAATTATATTGTTTTAATTTTGTATCAAAATAATATTATAATAATTTTAAATTTTAGAAATAAGATATTTTAAACTATACTTTATTATAGTTTCCACTCATTATTGTTTATTTTAGTATTAATCCGCGACTTACGAAAACAGGACAAATAACAAAAAGTGTAAACGATTCGGCGGAACTTAATATGGTGGCAAATGGTGTGAAATCATACTTATACATATTGGCCACCGATTACACCAACTATCAATTAACTTATAGCTGTCACGATAACAATGATAACAAACCTGTTAATGGTATGGTTTTTGGAACTTAACTCTATTTCGATGTTTTAATCGCTATTCAATTTAACTTTTAAAAATAATTGTTTTTTTCTTAAAATTTTCGCAGAAAGTTTTGGAATATTTAGTAGAGATAAAACACTGCCCGATATTACGATCAATCAGTTGAAAAATCATTTAAAACAAATCGATAAAGAAAGCGTATTGAGTGCTGTCAGTAGAGAAAACTGTACGACTAATTCGGACGATTCGGGTATGCGTTGTCGTATTAATAATTTTCATTGTTTTAATAAATTTATCTTTAAGACCATTTTATTATCATGAATGGTATTTTAATTAATTTTATTGTACAAATTTAATAATTTTTTTAAAGTACTGCATGCAAGTCGAAATCAATTCAAGAAATGCAAGGAAGTCGACGATTATGCTGTACATTACGTCAACTTTGATAGGGTTAGTGTAGATTTATTTTCGTTGAATTTCTATTTGTTAGTAAATAAAGAAGATTATTGTGAAATTAACTGACAATTGTGAGTTAAATACTTTTAAAAAAGTGTTTGCAATAAATATTATCATTAATTGTTATTTATTTATGTAAATTATTAATATATGCTTTACATTAATTATATGTAATTATTAACTGATAAGTTAAGAAATACAGTTTATTTTTAACGCATAGATTGTTGGTCACTGGAATTTACTTTACATCAGCAATCATTTAAGTAATACAAGCAATTCTTCATACATTAAATACAAATTAGCCGAAGATAATCTCAACTACGAATATTAGTAAATATATTTCTATTGTTCAAATTAATTGAGAGTTGTTTTATTTCATATCAATATAAATATTTATATCAATATAACTTAGCGTTAACACGACATACACTAAAGTCGGAACAATTGAAAGATTAATAAAGAGTTCAGCGAAGCTTTTAATACAAAGTAATACTTCAAATAAGAAATACATGTGGGTGTTGGCCACTGATTACACTAATTATCTTCTCACTTATTGTTGTCACGAAGAAATTGACCAAATTCATGGTATAGTATCAGAGATTGTGCTCCCGAATAGACCACTCCCTGATAGTCAACTCTCTAGATTTCCTTTCTCTAATCCAAAAATATATTTTTAATCTCGAAATAAGTTCGATGAATTGAAATCCACTATAATGAACAATTAATAATTATAACTGTTTAAATATAAAATTACATATCAATTGGGGATAGAAATCTATAGAGAAGTCTATCCGGGAGTCGTCTTTTCGGGATGTAATAATCAAAGCTATTAATAATTAATATTATATTAATTATTTATTATTCCATATTTGAATTTACACTAAAGCTTAATAATATTATTTTTCTTAATTTCAAGAAAGTTACCGTATTTTTAGTCGTGAAGATAATTTACCAGAAATCACAATAATTATATTAAAAAAACATTTAAATATTATCGACAACTATGCGGCGCTAAGCCCTATAAATCGGATCGACGCCAAAGAAGATAATGAAGCAGGTATTGATAAAAATAATATGTGAATTGAGATTACAAGCAATATATTATAATTATTTTGTTTTTAAAAAATAATTATTTTATATAATTTTTTTAAA
>JAQIYA010002095.1:0-10735 GCA_034699355.1 Microtritia minima
AGTATTTTGGTTTTTACGATTTATCAGGTAAAATATCTGATATAATAACCATTAATTTTTTTGTTGGGAGTATTTTTCGACATTTCGCAAACTGGCACTTATTTTATTGCCTCAAATAACTAAACAATGAGGCAATCACTCTCATTGTCCTCGTTTGTAACTAACTTTATTTATATATATATATATATATAGTTTTGTTGGTTACCGCTTATATGTTCGGTCCACGAATCAAATCAAATCAGATAGACTTCTCTCAATCGCTGTTCAATTCTCGTCTGCATTTCTCTTTTATTCTTTACATTTTCGCCACTAATATAAATGAAATTTATCGTGTATTGAATTGTTGATTCATTTTCTATTGTGAAAAAATAGATTGCAGCCAATAAATGAATGGCAACGATGATTGAATGTCGACCTATAAATGGCGACCCTATAAAATTTATTAACCATTTTGCGAATGGCGAGTACTATCTCTAAAATTGTTTACTTCGCCTAAACTTCAATGAGAAACATTGTTTTTTTATTTTATGGCTTTAAAACAATTTATTAAATCACTTCACAACGAATAAAATTCCTTTATCATTATAGACTTTTATATCTTTATTTCTAAAGAAAATTTTCCATTACTACCGAATTTTTTTAAGAGTAAAATTGTTTCCGTTTTGAAGCATGACTTGCATAAACTTTAAATATATTTTTATCGTTTATGTAGCAAACAATAATTCGAGGTTACTATAGATGGAGTGCTGATTTGTTAGGATTAAACAAGATTTTACATTTCATATTTGTTGGGTTGAATCAAATCAATTCATTAAAGAATTTATATTTTTATAAAATTAAATGATTGATAAGATTTTATAATTTTATCTAATAATACTTTTAAATACACGTATTATTAACGAAATTCGACTTTGAAAAGCACAGCTAATGCGTCCCTGAAATGGGAGAGACCGGTGTTATATCCCGGCCTGGCATTGAAAATATGTATCACTAAAAATAACACAAGGAATCTAAGCATGTAAACAATGATTCAATATCTATATAGAGAAAAGTTTTCCTCGACAGTCTCGAAAAAGTTCACTGCAATCTGTAAACTTTTTCCTATCATTAAGCAGTAAAAAAAGTCTAAATCCTTTCAAAAAACGACTTAACTTGCAATATATTGTATTATATCGTATAAGATTTTAGCGACTTATGCTCTTCTGATGAAAAAGTTGTGTTTTTGAAGCTTATAAAATAAAAAATATTTTAAATTTTAAATATTTTCCAGTAAAATATTTTTGCACTTAATTTTAGAATATACTGTACTTTAAGCGTGTTTTCTCATTTTGTTTTATTATGCCTTTATATTTAACAGAAATATTTAATAAATTTCTATAAATATTAAACATAAAATGACAGATTTTTACCCCATATTACTTTCAGTCTTCATAATTAACTGTTGTTACGATAATTTACTTAAATTTATAATTTCTAAATCTTATTGTACTTTTAAAAAAAATTTAATAATACTTAAATAATTTAAATCCATTATAACTGATGAATAAAATTTTACAGAATTATATTGAATACTGAATACTTCATTGCACTGACAATTCTTCTAATTCCGTATATAAATATAGACAAAGACAAAAAGACAAAGCCGTGATTGGAAACGAGAAGTTGACATTTACCATTGAGAAATGAAAAATATATGTCTGATAAGACCTTTTTTTATTTTCCTATTTTGAATCTCAATCACTGATAGGAAAAAAAGGATTCTTAGAGAGCTTTGCCAATAAGCGCTTCTGTTTCGCTTTTTTAGCAATCTATAAATATTTATGTATGATTTTTTAATAGGCAAGTTTGCTGACTCTTTTCCACGGATACACAAAACAGTAATACACAGATTATTGAAGACAGGAGAAACAATCATTTGGAAAATTGTTTTTCTTCTTCTTCTTCTTCATGTGTGACACAAAATTTAAGGCATATATAGTTTTGCGATATATTACTAGTTTTTGACAAAAGATTCTATTTATAAAATCCAATATTGCAACTGATAATGTGGATTATAATGAATTTGATGCTCACGTCTCATCTAATGCTAACATTTCATAAGAAAATAAAGATAAAGTTGTGCTATAAGTAGGGATCTTCCCTTTCGGTCAGTAACCGAATTTGACCGAATTTAATCGCCGAATTTGAAAAATTAATTTTGGTCATATGTAACAGTTTACCCAAAATAAGTCTTATAAATGTTGAGTATTTGCTTTTTCATAGGATTATAAATGAAACTTTTTAAAGCAAGCAATAAATTAATACATTCTTTACATAACTATTTTGTAAACTTCGCAATATTCAAGATTTAAGCCGATGTAAATTAAATATAAATAATTTAGCAATTGAAATGATTATGTATCATAATGGAGATATCGATGAAAAGCTTAATTATTAACTAAAAACACAATTAGTTCATAATTTTTTAAAATTATTTTCGTGTGACCGAATTTGAGCGCCGAATTTATTATTTTGAGCTGACCGAAAAGGAAGATCCCTAGCTATAAGTTATATAACTAACGGTTGGAAATTTGTGATCACGAATATTTTAAAAATGAATAACACTAATTTGATATGTCAGATATTTTTTTAAACTAATAATAATAATAATAATTAAATAATCATTAGATAATCATTGATTAATTAGTAATGATGTATTTTAAATAGTTTGTGATATATATTTTTATAAAAAAATGAAAACATTATATAACAACATTATGAATTGAATTAAAAGATTTATGTTTAAGATATCAAGAATTTTATGCAAAGAAGGTGAGATGAATAGTTAAATATATACCTACAAAAGAAATCATTATATCTAACATAATTAATAAATATTTTATGTCATACTTTAATAACATCTTAATATTTAAAATTTAATTTAAATTTTATAATTTTTCATTTAAAATTTTAAAAATTTAAACTATTAATTAAAACTTTTAATTACTTTTTAAAAGTTTTAAGCTTAAAATTACGCTTTAAGCCATATTGTCCTCTCTCTCTATTTATCACAAAATTCCAGAAATGATAAATACTCTGTACTACAGTATTTCGATTTTAACTTTATTACAAGCATTATTCTTATCTGACTTCTTTAGCTTTAGCTATTTGACGGTTAGCAGAAAATTCAGGTTTATATGTCTTTCACTTTTATAATTTCTAATGGATTTGACACTTTGTTGAGCCACTTTTAATAGTAAACTTAATATATCAAAACTTCAAACAAAAATGAACATTAAGAAACTTTAAGAAATTATTAAAATAATTTTAGTAAATGTCAAATAAGATTTCATATAACTGTACACAATGACTGTATTTCATAATGTATGTAAATTATTAGAATATTTTTAAAAGTAAAGTAATATTGTTTCGTATTTATGAAATTATTTTGAAAGATATAAAACAATTTCTATTTATATGATGTCGTTTAATGTGCTCTTAGAAATAATTTTAAAAAGACAATATTGCTGTAATGTATTTAAATTGATATTAAATTAACGATTAAGTTATTTTATATGACTATAAAACATAAAACATTACTTTTAATTCTAAATTATTACAATTTATATATTATTTTTATATTTATAAGATAATAAAATAAAATTTATGCACTTATATATAATAAAATTAAGTAAAATTGAATTATCTTTTTAAAAATATGAACACAAATGATCAAAATTTACAAAAAAAAGTACTCAAAATGTTATAAATTATTGTGATTTTAAAATCTATTAAAATTATAATTAAAAATTTATTATCCTTCACAAAATAACATACAATAAATTGCTATTTTAATATAACTAAATCTAATATTAAATAATTAATAGCATAATGTGTTTATAGTTTAATCCAACAAAATTTGAAAGCATTATTTTATTGCTATTTAAGTATTTCAGATCTTCTTATTTTATTTCGGAAATCATTAATATATTGAATGCATTTCGTTGATTTAGTTAAGTTAATGCTATTCTCTGCAAGTTGTCGGCATTATTCAAATATTTAAATAACAGTTTTGATATCTAAATTATTAATATAAAAGTTACAAGACTTGATCATATTTACAGAGTAGATTTCATAAACAATTTTCGTTAGTGTTGAGCAAGTGATCGTTTCACTCGCGAGTTTAGTATTATTTAGTAATATTTTATGTTAAATGTTTTATAAAGTTATTTAAAGTTTTGTTAATAATATTATATTCTTTTTATTTTTAACAATTATTTACTAATAGCCTATTGAATGTAGACATTTATCAACTATTGATAATCATAATGTCTACCTTTAAAGCACATTTGAAATCACTAAAGTATCTTAAACAGCAATAATTTGCACTAATTTGCTTTTTATATATTTATGAAAACCTTTTATTTATAACTTTAGAATTTTGTTTTTAAAAACTTTTGAGTAGAATTACTCGTTTATTAAAATTTATAATAAATTTTAATAAATAATAATTTAAAATATTTGTTATAAAAGAATTTAGTATAAATTTGACGGAATTGTCTACAGATCTAAAAGCTTTATATAAAGTGAGACATTATTGTTCAATTTGTCTGTATTTTTCTGCGAACAATTTTTGCAACTCTTCAGAATGTTAAACGATTTGGGATTATTAAAAAGAAGTGCTTACATAGCAAAACTGGCGCAATGAATGCAAGCTGTTTTTTGAAAGTAATAAAATGGAGATAAAGCGCAAACTAAATGCCATTTAATAACTAGCTTTCAGCGATTTCTCGCTAATTCCACACTTATATCATTCACGCTCGTCGAGCCGCTAGTATTTCTAATTTTCCATTTTTAATAACCTGATAGAAATTTGCTATTTTATGTGCTGTTGTTTTTGCGGTTCGAACAGCTTTTCTATTACTTTCACTCTGTCTCTCATCAATTTTCTTTCTTTAACCATTATATTTCTTAGTATTCTTCCAAAGTCTCTCTCTCTCTCTCTCTCTCCCTCTCTCTCCCTCTCTCTTGGTCTCCCCTTTCTCTCCCTTAAACAGTCCAAATGATATCTCTGCAAATTACATCTTTACCTCCTAAGCTATGTTACGAAAACGTTAGCATCTATTAGACTGTTTCAAACCGGTATTGCCTCAGATATCCTCCTTTTTTGATAGACGGAGGAATACCTAACAGTTGACGGCAAGCCGTACGTCAATTTGCGATATTAGGCTCTTAATGCGTGTTTGTGGCGAATGTGGTTCACGGTATTCCTGCCTTTTCGTTGTGGGCCTCGCAAGCGGTTGTTTATTTTAGTTGAATCACTTCTTAACATTATCATTGATCGACATTCTCGGTAAAGAGTTTAGTTTACACATTAAACTTCAAATGACGGACCAAACTTGTAATTAATGTTTCGCCGAATGACGAAAAGACATTTTATAGCAATTCCAAAGTTTTATATTATGTATACATAAAATAATAAGTTATAAAAAAGTTATAAGTTATACAAATCTTTTAAGCCTCATCTATGATAGAAAGTGACAAATAATAGCAGTGATAGCATACAAATAATAATTACAACAAATGTTGGTCTCATTCCCGAAGTCCACTACCATTGAATCACAGTGTCTCTCATTCTTGTCTGACTCTCCAACTCTCTCCCATTCTCTCTTCATTGCACTTTCAACTCTCTTATTCTCTATGGTTCGCTTCAATTCGGAGTCACATACAGACTCTCTTTCATACACACCACACACGCACATCCATACACATACACACACAGATCCACAATCCATACACACTCCACGCGAAATAGAGTGCACTGTTTTCAGTCTAACATCACTTCTCGCAGCGAATAGTTTCTGATCTCGTCTTTTCTAACTTTCTTTGACTCTCTCTCCCTCTCACTCTCGCTCACACTCTCTCTTATTTTTCACAAAATGTCTCTAAATATAACTTTCTGCGCCATAATTTCTTAACTTAGCGACTGATGTAACGCTATTATGTGCCAAAAGTTTGTCGATCTTTCTCACACACTCTCGCTTTCGCTTACTTTTTTATTATTTCCACGCGTTTCAAGTTTTTCTGTCCGTTTATGAAAATTTCACGCCATCCGTAATTAAGTAATACTGTATATTTAGACTTATGAAATCAAAGAAAACAGCAATTTTCAAGTTTAACACTTGTGTTTCATCACCGCTCGCGACAGCGAGTAATAGTGTTTTTGCGCTCGAATAGCGAGTCTCGAATCGCAGTCTTGAATTGCTAAACATATCATATATATGTGTGTATGTATTAGAATCGGTGATAAGTCAAACTCCGTTATGACGAGCGAATTAGCTGTCTATGTGTTGAGCCGCTGGACTAACGATAAGGCGACGCTTAAATACGAGCCAAACGATTGCCAATTGCCGCCAATACTATGTTTCTGCTCTTCATCCTGCTATTGATGCTTATCATTATCATCCTAATCATTAGATCGCTGCCACGACTGGGACAGGACACCAGCGACACACGTGATATTGGCGCCGATTTGGCCATTCGGGCGTCGGTGGTGATCGGCGCCGGCGCTCCCGGTCTCAAGTTCGAGCCCATCCAACACGAGCACAATCTCTGCGAACGCATTGTGATCAACGTTAGCGGTCTCAAGTTCGAGACTCAGCTCAGAACGCTCTCCCAGTTTCCCGACACCCTTCTCGGTGATCCGGCCAGAAGAATACGGTATGTCATGCTTTGGTTTTGTTTTTAAAAAAGCTTAATTAAAAATTAAATTTAAATCAAATAATTTACATACTCGTACTTAAGTTATTTTATGTTTGAATTCAATTACTATTTGCTTTGATTATGTAGTATAATAGGGTTTAGCGTCTAATAATGCGTTTTAAAAAAATTAGCGAACTTTATTTATTTGTCTTCTTCTTTGGTGCGCAAGAATAATGTATTCGAGATAATTATATCTAATTAGTTGATTGCTAGCATTTAATTAAATGTAATTTAATGCAGTAAAAGATTGTCAAATGATAGTGCGTGTGAGTAATAAATTTCGACGCATTGCATTGATATTCATTTCTTAAATGGAGGCAAATGTAGGAAAAATAAAATAATTAATTCAATATAAATTTAGGTAAGCTATTATATTAATGAAAATAGATAGAGTCTGTTATAGATAATAGTAATTAAAGTTTTACGAAATGCTTTTATTTAAATTATTTCATATATGTATATGAATTTTAAAAATTATGAATATTTTAAAAGTTAATAGAAAGTTATAAATTCTCTTTTAGGAATAAAATTTTTCAATGTAATTAAAAGTTAACGTTATTACTTTAAATCGCTGTTAAATACAAATTTTAAAAATGTTATGTTAGTTTATGTTTATTTTTTATCTGAAAATTTTAAACAGTTAAAATATTTATAAAGCAAGACAGTTTGCCAGTTAGCGCTGCCAAGTGGTCAGCTTTTATAATGTGAAACACATATGAATATGTCTGCTATTTGACAAAAAAGAAATTTAATAATTTCTTACTAGAATACCGCAATTAAATTTTGCTAAATGCAGATATAAATTCATTTTATTCAAGAAATTTAATACATTTTAATGAAATATTTTCATGTGTCACTGACAAGTGTTAAATTTTTATCAAGTTTTTCAAATGTCCGCTAAAATTGCAAATGCTATTACAGTTGAAGTAGAGTATTAAAAATGGTTGTGGGCTCGAGTTGATAGCGCGTTGAGGGCTCTCAGTTGACAATAATTTTACGATCGGCTGCAAAACTTATATTAAATGTTTTGAATACAAATATCAAAAGTGCTGAATTTATTTATTTGTATGTAGAATTTTCGCCTTTATGTAATCTTTATGCCACACCACTCCTCCAACGAGACGAGAGAAAGGCAAATGACCGCCAATAAAATAAAATAATGTAATAAAATGGTTCAATTTTTGCCACCAAAAAATGTCCATTGAGGTGAACATTACAGCGTGTACTGAATATGTGCCAAATATTATAGTAGACAAGGGGTTTAATGTCTAGCAAAGAATTATTTAAGAAAAAGCCGTAGAATTTTATCAAATATTTTTATAATAGCTAAATAGTTAATAATTAGTAAATGATATTAAGTTTAGATTAAAAGCTTGAAGCAAAAAAAAAATTAAATTACGTCAAACTTTTAATTAATTAAAATATGTAATGCGAGTGTAGTAAGAATTTGTCTAAATTCTCCAATTTTTAATAGAATTTAATTTAGCTCTAATTTTTAAATATGTAATGTTGAAAATTTTACATAATATTTTGTATTTATATATTATTTATGATATTTTCGTTGTTTTATTAGAATTTAAATTAGATTAAATTAAATTTTATCTGAAAAAATTAATTAAAAACAGAATTTATTTACAACACTAGAAAAGGTTTTTATGATGATTATGATGATAACGATGTTTTTTCACGATAGTCTAAATTGGTTCAGGGCTATTGTCTTTTCATTAATTATAATGAGTTTTATTTATAGCAATGAGATTCAGCTGAAAGTGCATAATACACTTAACAAAGCAATTTTCATTGATTTAACCGTTTTACCGATATTTGTAAAATTTATTTAACAAAATATTACAATTTTTACAAATTAGTAATGTTTTACTAAGTTAATACTAGTTAATACTAATAGTTAATCTAAAAACCATTTGTTAATTAAAATAATCCAGATTTTTGATGATTAAAAACTATTATTTAATGTTAATATTTTGCTAATTTGATATCAAATTTATTTTATTAAAGTAGAAATTAATTCTATTTTTTTCAAAAAATTTCTGAAATAATCGCTCGACACTCAAGTGAATCGCAGATAACCAAAATTAATTTTAGCAAGAAATTAATTAGCGATTTCTAGGCTTTCTTCAAATTTGGTAACAAACAGCCAAACAAAAATGCAATGTTTAACTAGCGATAGAGTAAAAGTAATCTATATGGTAAACACACACACATTTCAAAGTGATGGCCGCCTTCGACGGCCCTGTCTTTTGTCATGCGATCGGCACAACCGTTCGCCACATCGCAATCTCATTCCATTAGTTACACTTCATTTATTTTAGTTTTTCACAATCAAATGACAAGAAATTTTTTGCTCAAACAAAAAAAAATGTAAAAAATCAGGAAAAATTCATTTCGAATTATGTAATCGATTTCTGGTGAGCGATTCACAACAAATAGATTGAAAGTTGTAAATATTGAAATAAGTGTTCGCGCTTGAGATTAGAAATAATCGAAATTTCTATACACACTAAATACAATTTTTTGAAATTCATCTCATTCTCCTTTACAAATTTTTTTTATTAATTTGTTTATATTGCTAGTCAACTGTAAATTTCAATTTAAAAAATTATATTCTCGTAATTTTCTTCTTTCAATGTTTTGATAATAACGCAAGCGTTAAAATGAGTTTAGAAAAACACATATGTTTGAAGCAAATAAATATAAATCTAATACTAATAATGCCGACGGAATTTTGTTTGCCAAATGAATTGTTTATTTTATATAATTGTGCACAAAAAAAAAGATTTTACTACTTGAAATTCTAACCTAGTAATACAAACCATTGCTTAACCTCAACATTAGTACTAATTAATAAAAAATATATTTTCTTTTTGTTATTTATTAATTCTAAATCATGAATAGCTTTTTTAGCATTAAAATAATTCAGTTTATACATTAATCAAACGCGTAAGTTTGAGTAAAAGAATTGTGAGGGAAGATGAAGATCAGCCAAATGGCAGTTGCTATGTATGCTTGAATTTGACATTTTTTAATAGATAGATAATTTTAGCGCAAATGAAATGCTAAAAAGACTTCCGTAAACTTTTGCCATTTTATGATGAATTTGACTTATTTTTTTCGTTTCTATATCTCTCTGTGTTTTCAAGTGCTTTTCTATTTATAAAATTTAATAAATTCAATTCTTGTAACTTAATTTGAGTGACTTATAAATAAAAATTTTATATTAAAATATTTTCATAAAGAATAGGTTATTTTACTTAACCTTAACATAAATATTAATATAAGATTAACTCTTGAATACCCACGTATAATTTATTTATACATCTAATATAATGCTTTATTTATAGATGATTTATTTTCATAATTAGCAAAAATCTTATTAACAAAATTTTATTTTAAATTTTATTATTAAATAAAGATATAAAAGGAATAACAATAATCTAATTAAGGAACTCTAAAAGAACTTAAGAAATTTTGTTTATTCATACGGAATTTAATTTCTGGCACTAAAATTTCGCATTTTAATTAAAGTTTCATAAGTTAAGAGTTTAATTATTATTGACTTAAAGAAGTAAATGTCAAGATGTGATGTTAAAAATTTTTAAGTACTTTATATATTCAAAAATCCAATTTATTAGGGTTAATATATTAGAGTTTTATATTTCTTAATAAAGCTTAATAATAACTGAATAAAATAATTTTTAATTATGATTGAAAGACTTTTATTTGTTAATGCTTTTTAAAACTTCATTTTAAATGAAAGCAACTTTTAAAATGTCAAGAAAATATATCGAATATGTCTCATTAGTTTTAGAGAGATTGTGCTTACAGTAGATATGATTTAGAGATCTGTACTTTTATTTTTCAATTTATGTAATTAATCGATTAATGTGAGGGAAACAATCAATACAGTCGTTTACCGATTTTATGAACCCTTTTGGTTTTGAGAATTTGGTTCATAAAATCGGTGAGTTCATAAAAA
>JAQIYA010002096.1:0-10727 GCA_034699355.1 Microtritia minima
TCTCTCTCTCTCTCTCTCTCTCTCTCTCTCTCTCTTATGCATAAAATGTTGAGTCTGAACAATGAAAATCCATATTGATCTCGAAATGCTAAGGGTTTGAGAAAAGAAAAAGATACTCTACATATAGATAGATATCATTGTATTACAGCTATCACGAGGAAAAGATGATTGGATGCGATTACGTTTGAGGAGAGAGAGAGAGAGAGAGAGAGAGGAGAGAGAGAGAGAGGAGAGAGAGAGAGGGGAGAGAGAGAGAGGGGAGAGAGAGAGAGAATATGGCATTTTGTCTGTAAATTGCGATATATCTCTCGCGACCAACATTTCGGAACGAATTGATAATTTCGAAATTGATGTCCATTGCATTCAATTTTGCCTCTAAATTGGTATCATTTCGAGCCAAATAGAGCGCGAGACACAGCTCTCTTTATTATGCTCTCACGGTTCGAGTCGGCGGTAAAAAAGTAAAAGAGTCGTGATTTATATTTTAAAATTTAACACTAAACCATGTTTTCTGGTTTTTTTCATAAAAAGGATTTCGAATGGATATTTATATTTAGCTCTACTTTTTTCCGTCTGTCAAAAGTACGCACACTTAACGCCAGCGATTTTTCTATTAAGATTCCGCTTCGAGATATGTCGCGACTCGCGAGTGATTTTTTTTTGGTACTAATAGTCGTATTAATAATGATATCGCAAACGAGATGTTAGACGAGCTATCATTGCCTGAAATGATGGCTCGACGAGCGCTGTCAGCGTTCAATCGCTCAGATTTGCAGAACAATTGAAAAGTAATTGCAATTAAGCACATCTGCGACTCTCGTGGGAAATTCGCGACATTCGCGCGCAACTTATTTAATGCAATTTCGACACCAGTTTTGTCATTTTTATGCTAAAAAGGGGTGAATAGAGGCAGCTCTCGAGCTCTCCAAGTCTGCACACCGTAATGGGAATTGCGATAATAAGGCAATTAAATGCTACACTTTTAAATTGACTTTTTGTTCGCGGCTTGTTTTCGTAGAGTTAGCCATTCAGGATCGCAACTCGAGTTGAAACATGTTTTTTGTGCTATCATTATCATTATTATTCATCGTATTTTGCGATTTGATTTCGCCATTCAATAGCTGTTCGCCGTAACTCTTTAGCGCATTGTTTTTATGTTTTATTTACTCTGTTGTCATATTTGATTATTGAGTTTATTCATTCGATACTTTTTATCGGTTTAGAAAAAGTTGGTCTATTCATTAGCGCTTTACAACTTTTTAAATAAAATATTAGACATTTTAACGAACTGTTTTATAAATACTATACAATATACTGTACAGCATATAGACATATGAATTTTCGTATAACAATCAAAATAAATACCTCAAAATAAACTAATTCTAAATCGAAAAATTATTATGCTTGAGGTTCGTGTTGTCAATCAATAATAGCTACGCTAATAATAATTATTTGCCAGAATTTGCGAATTAATAAGCCATAATAAAAATTTATAAAATATAACTGCTGGAAGCAACAAACAGCAGAAATTGTGTGCAGTAAAAGCAAGCATTTTTCAATTATTCATTAAAAAACTAAATTCAACTGTCATTTTCTGTTAGGCAAATGTTGCTATAAATATAATTGGCTTACTATTAAGTGACAAAGTTCTATAATTTTTTAAAAATATTATACTCTTTTGCGTAAAAATTTATGCCTATTTTAACCGAAAAGTTAGCACACCGTTAATTTAATCTTAGGCTCTTTTGGGTTTAGCATATGACCCAGCATTTGGATTTTAAGCCTGTATATCAGTAATTATTAGAAATTTTAATTGTAGATAACTATTTAGTTTATAAAATTTTGAAATTAAATCAATATTTTATAATTTAAAATTTATAAGATAAGATCGAAATTTTAAACAAAAATTAAGTTAAATTAAATTAAATGTTATTGAATTAATATAATTAATGGTTAGCTTTTATATATCCTAATTTTTTTAATCATAATTCACTACTCATGCTTAATCCGCGCCATAGATTTTTCAACATATTAAGCATTTTTTGGGAATCATTCTATATTGTGATTTAGAAATTATGGTAATAAAAATGGTAGTATGCAAATAATTTAGTGGAATTTAAATTAGATTTTAAAATTTAACTGTAATAACGCATAATATTCCATAAATATTCAAAAATAATAACATTAAACTTTTAATAAAATTACAAATTAAAAGCTCGATATTAGTTTCGTGTAATGTTTTAAAGTTACTGTTTTAGTTATGCCTTTGATAATATTGAAATGTTTTCTTTATTTTGTCTCTGCATTACCCTATTTTAAAAGTGTTACAGTATTAATCAATTTTATATTAAATAATTTGAAATAATATTTTTTTAAAAATAAGTTGTAAAATGTAACAAATTTCAATAAAAATGAAAGAAAGTGAAATTGAAATTGAAAAAAAATGGATAAAACATGAGAACGTGAGAAATAAAATTATAATTTTTAAAATTAAATCATATTTTGTGTTGCATTTTAAATTATTCAAAAAAAAAATATTTAACATTAAAAATATTCGCAATAAATTTAGTTTATAAAGTAAATTAATATTTTCATCCAATGCCAGCAAATGAATCGATACAATCTCAAGCAAAAAATAATACCTTTACTATAACTAGAAAAAAAAATAAAGCCGACTAATAATTTACCACCAAAAATATATCCGCCAAATAGTCAGCACAGATAATCAAATGACAAATTTGAAAGAAATACTTTTCAATATTTTAAGGATTCAGCATAAGTTCAAATTGTTTTCCTTAATTATGTTAATCTCTTGTTTCGGGTATTACAAAGTGAATAAGAATCATATTTCGACAATTTCAAAATGAAAACAATAGATGATGGCTTCAATTAAACAACGTTTTTATATTTACGAAATTATTAGCAATCGTTCATTTTATTGTAATTTTTTTCCGTCAGAATTAGATTTCAAATCGATTCATGTCAGCCTTTATTTAACAAATTAAGTTTTAGCGTTGAAATTAAAACAAAAAATTCGCGATTTGACATATTTGATGCCTCATTTTAGGCCAAAATTGGTCACTAATAAAACCAATTTTCTTAAAGGGAGTCACAATTTACACATCAAACTAAAGAGTTGGTGACACACAAAACACGCTTAACTTGAAAATTGATTTCGAAGTTCGCATTATTTTATAGATTGAAATTTAATTTGAAAATTTAAAATAATTCGCTGCGTTTTATAAATTAATAAATAAAAATGGAATTTATTAATCAAACCTTTATTCTTCGAGTAAAACAAGAGGACGAGAGTTAAAATAAGATCCATGTCTTAGATTTTCTTCAAGTATTTCTTCGGCTTTAAGCGCATTCAAATCTTGCAAATTGAAAAATTAAAAAAATTACAATTAATCAAAAAGACATAACGCATCAAAATTATGTTTTGTAAGTTTATTAACTAAAAAAATATTTGCAATTAAATACTAATGAGATGCGAATATATTGAATAAAATGGAAATATTATCAAAACAACGTATGAAAACACGTGGAAATATGCAATTTTATACCTATATTTTCGACAATCACTGCTGACATTATAACATTGAGTTCGTTAATAAAATATGAAACAACCTCTTGAGCTGCGCTATAAATTTAAAAAATCAAATTTACTCTTTAAATATAATCAAATAATTCAAATCACTATATCTTCGTTGATGTTTAACACAATTACAGTTAAAGCAGACATTTTGTAATATAATGCTCACAAGCATGTCGTTTAAAAAATAATTAGGGGTCTCTATATTTGGTGAAAAGACGTTTTAATATATTTATAACAATTAATTTTTTCGCAACGGTTAACATTTATTCAAATATTTTAGAAATAATAAAATCGTTTAAAATTTAAGTCAACAATTAAAAAGATTATTGACCGAACGAATACCTCTAAATTTCGAATATTATTATTTTATAAAAATTATTCTAAACAATATTTTTTGCTTCAAATAATTAATTTTAAGATTTACAACAAAAAAAGAAAAAATTAAAGTATTGTAAATCTAGATATTCAATAAAAATATTTTAAAACATCATATAAAAACATTGTTACAGAAGCACTCGCTTTATTATTTTAATTAATTAAACAATAGAAATTTATTCTATACTACATGTATATTTATTTTATAGCTAACAATAAAAAAAATTATTTGTTCAGCACTAAAAACAATAAATATCAAAACAAATTTTTTTTAATCATTTTTATTAAACTTTAAAATTTAAATCCAGAAAAAAATATTTAAAATATTTATTTCATAAAAATATTCATTTTATTTCACACACACTCACGCACTTTATTATTCTAATTAATTATAGAGATATTAGTTTATATTTTAATAATTTCTTATTAATTTTGTTTCATAATTTAAATAATACACCAAAAAAAGTTCTTAATTTTTATAATTAAGTTCTGGCGTATTATTTAAATATTAGTTTATTGTTGAAATATTTTTCCAAAAATTTAATTTTTATCTAATGCTTAAATTTTGCAAAAATAATTTCTCACTCTTTATGCACATTATAATCACAATCTAATTTTTTGACAAATCACGCTGATTGTACCTTAAAATAATATGATAATCTATAGTTATACAGCCGCAGACTAGACGTATATAATCAATACATATCGTAATACATTTTAGTTAAGATAACCTGGTTTTATGAGAATTTTAAATATTTTGAATTTCTAACGCAGTCATTGAAACGACTGAGAAGAGTTGAAACCGAGTTGAGTTATTTTGAGAATTTAAATTATGAATTAGATTTATTTCGCTCGAGAATAAAAGTCAAAACAAAAAAAATATTGCGATATAAATATATACCATTTATGCTTTATTTTATGCATTAAAAATCTGTCAATGATTTGAATTGTAAATTAAAACAAAATAATAATAAAATAACGAACTAAAAGCCGAACAGAATTCAGTTCTGACGAATTTATTATTAAAACTCGATTCAATTCAAAATTAATCTTACCTTCAAAATCATCAACAGATACGGTATAAGTTATTGGTCTGCTCTATAAGCTGTTGAGCGCATATTTTTCTATTTTATATTTAAATATTAAAACTAAATATTATTTGGAACATCTTTATATTAGGACACATAAATTATGTTTGGAATATTTTAGCTTTTTTTAATTTTTAATTTCCAAAGTAATTTTTTTTTCTTCTTCTTCTTTTTTGATTTTTTTCTTCTAATTACTAATTAGTTATTGAGCATCTGATTTGATGGATTAATTTTGTCTATTTGCTTAAACTTCCTCGTAAGCAAAAATAAAGATGACTTATGATCGAAATTTGCCTCTGTTTTATGATTAAAGCAAAATAAAATCCGTGTAAAAAAATTTTCCTATGCATACATTTCTTTATGAAAATATATGGATTATAGATTCAATTTAAGAAATTAATTTCTGATAAATTGATTTCGCGCTTATTTTGTTTGAATTTGATTGCTCCGACTTTATCGGCTAATCTTCGCATTTTTAACTCATTTTTGATTTGACTGAAATTAAAATTGCTAATTAAAATATATATAATTATTATTGAAATATGTCATTATAGATTTTTGAAAAATACAAAAAAATAAAAATTGCTAAGCATATAAAGCTGAATGGCTAAGCGCGAGAGCAAAGGCTGCGCTGGAGTAGTGTTCAAAAGATATTGATTAGTTCATCGTGTCATGACTTCGCTGTCCTTCGTGTTTATTTTTATCTAATATAGCATTTATCATGAAATTGGTTAATCTACAGCAGTCAATCTGAGCTTTTTTTTCTCATTTTCATTAAAATAAAATAAGAAAAATGATTGATATTTAACACCAATTTCAGATTTACGCTTTTGTACGAGTGCTGTCAAATAGTTTTTCATCTAAATTTTATTAGTCACAGAATTTTATTTTCTTGTCAAACTGCATTGGCCTCACGGCGAAATTGCAATCAATTTTCAATAATCATATCAACAAATGTTTTGATATTCACGCATAAAACACACTATAATCGGAAATATAGTTTTGGAAAATGCTTTTTTGAAAACTAAGGCGATTTGAGGCAAACGGATGAGTGAGTGAGTGAGTGAGTGAGTGAGTGAGTGAGAGAGAGAGAGAGAGAGAGAGAGAGAGAGAGAGAGAGAGAGAGAGAAATGAGAAATAATTCTCTCAAAAATCAATTTAGAAGAGTGTTTCCCGTATTCAGAAAAACTGTAATGAAGAGTTTTAATACAAGAGAAGGCTGTGAAGCATTAAAACGACAGCGGAAATGGCAATCGGAATGCGAAATACAAAAGTGAGGCCAAAGTGGATGAATGAAGATGTGAGGCATTGACGGAGGAGGTAATAGTGGAGATGCGCGCCAACTGTATGGCACTCGTGTGCGCGTTTGCCGAGCAATACGCTAATGACCTGATGCTGTCGTAACTGTAATATGCAATCACTAATAAAAATTTATAGAAAAAAGTTTTCCACCTGAACATGATTTGAAAGTTTCCCAAGCATTACTAACGCCGCAGCTGTGGCTGCGCTGCGCTGCGAGCTATAAAACAACATTTATACACAACATCTATATGTTGTACATGTGTTAAAGTTGAGGCCAAAGCAACTTATTTAGACAATAGACTGGAATCGTACTAAAATGGATGCGCTCGCGAGATGAAGATAAATGAACATTTTGTGTCACTGCAGCGATTGTAGCGAATCGGCAGGATATAAATAGCGTACCTAACAATCCATAGGGCACTGAGGATTAAATTCTGCGCCCAACTTATGTATTAACGATGCAATGCGTTGGTGTTATAAACAACAGCGAGAGAGAAAAAAGATAGATAGAGAGAATGGGAGAGAGAGAGAGTCATACGCACACCGGTCTCGCGCTCGGATGACAGATGCGTCGCTCAGATGCCTGCGAAACGCCAAACTCATGCAAAATTCATCGCGAATATAAATTCCACTCTTATGCCCGCTCTCTCTCTCTCTCTCTCTCTCTCTCTCTCTCTCTCACCACTACAGCCAAGCGGGAGCTCTCGATCCGTTTCGAAATCGGCAAATGAATGCGTTTCGCGTATTTCAAAACAAATAGAGGCGCTCTCGCGGACCGTTTTGTTTGATAGTCCACGCTGTGATTTGTGTGGACCCACACTAGACTCTCATCATTTCTTGAGAGTCGATTTGGTGGCGATTTAGCGTTTCTCTTATTTTCTTCTTCGCTATTCTCTTATTTTTTCCCTCTCATTTCGGTTCTGCTAAATGGCGTAGTTATCAATAATTTATATTATTTCTGTTACATTGACGTTACAGATTGTTCTTCACATTTCAAATTATTACCCTATAATCGCGAGGTATCAGATTTAAAGTGATCGTAACTTATATTTTATTTTCTTTGCACTCACAATGTTATAAATATATTTACAGCGTTTATAAGTTATGTATACAAATATATTTTTTTTGCTGAAATTTAGTGTTTCAATCGGTTTTTATTTTATGACAGTGTCTCCACCGGCAGTGGTCTCCGAATCTAAATGTTTTTGCATCCGTGTGTCTGCCTTTCGCTCTTCATTTTTATGCATCACAATCGACGGGAGGCGAGACGTGCAAAATGAGTGAATAAAAATTTATTAACGCAATTAGCATTTGGGGTAACACAACGCAAACGGTTCAAAAGCCCTCTCTCTCTCTCTCTCTCTCCTCTCTCTCTCTCTCTCTCGCCTCTCTCTCTCTCTCTCTCTCTCTCTCCCTCTCTCCTTTAATACTCCTGCTTTCAATTGGATCGTCAATTTAAAGGAGATTACATGTGTTTTAATGCTCCTCTCTTTAACAAAAAATATTTAGCCTCTTCTACCTCTGCTGAGCCCCCGATAATAACGATGAGTCCCCCGAAAGACACTCTTTTATTTTATGGGCGCGTGTTTTTTGTTCCTATTTTATTATTTTTAATTTCTGGTCATCTCGTTCTCTCTCTCTCTCTCTCCTCGCGAGGGATAACGATAAGCTGCGCACCATTTGTATACATTACATAAAGCTATCTTATGATGACTTCGTCTGACTCTTTAGTCTAAACATTATATAAAAATCCTGAGCATATAAACATAAATCTTGCCGACTATTACGCGACGAATGCGTTTTCGAGCGCCTGTCATAACTTACACGATAATACCACTGGCCTTACGGGTTGTTTTAATAATGTTGGCAACATTTTTTCGGTCTTCTTAAATATTATTTATATTCGACCACTTTTCTATGTATTTCGCTGTTCAGCATTTTTTTTAACTGACGCATCATTTTATAGCTTGCGGCCAATATTTTTTTATTTTATACTGTATATATATCTATATAAGCCCCATATATATAGCCCATACTTCTTCCCCGCTCTTTCACGTGTAACCTTTATTGCGGTCTCGCATCTAATATCCAGAGAAATGATGCCTCTCTTCTTCTTTTTTTCTCTCGTCTTCTTTTTTTTTCATTTTGATTTATTGGCATTTCATGCGCGTCGACATTGCATTCAACTCGACTTACCATACCTTCTTTAGCCAATAATTTTGATTCGTATCTCAACTTTTTTTTTATCATTATTTGTTACAACTTTTTAATTGACAAAAATTTTATTTGCATTATTATTTGGATTTTTTCGAGAAAACATTAGTTTGTTCTCGATTTTTATTCGTAATCTACACAAACTTTTCAATACAAATAACTCGTTGGCGTCAAAACTGAATTTCGTAACCAAAAAACTGGTTCGAGATTCGGCCAAATGGTTGAGATATTTAAATATTTATGAGCCCACTATAATGATGTATGTATTATTAATACGATGCGAAATAGGAAAAGAAAACTTTTGGGACTATCGCTGTAAGTCTGACTCGAAAATCAGCGCAAATATCGAATTGCATCAAATTTTGATGCCCGATATTAAACGGCTGGAGAAGTAAATGAGATGAGACTGAGAGCGAGAGAGAGAGAATGAGAGAGAGAGAGAGAGAGAGAGAGAGAGAGAAAGAGAGAGAGAGAGAGAATGTGCAGCTCTCCGCTGCCACTGTTGCCGACTCTGATGCCAATCGCTAGAAGTAGTTTTGAGTTCACGGATGACCAACTTTTGGTTCGCCATTTCAGTTTTAGTGGAAATAGAGACAAGTTTGAGCGGCGGCACAGTTGACGAGCATTGGCCGCTTTCCCACTGGGAATTGCTTAGACATCAATTTGTCTGAGCGCTGCTCACCAACGCTGGAGTGACACATGCATAGAGCGCGGACTCGGATCCGATTCATAGGGACGCAGAAGATCTGCGAGAGAGTGAGTGAAAGTGAATGAGAGATGGAAAGAGAGATAAGCGTTTCGATTGGCTGACGCCAAACCAGAAATTTTATTAAAACCACGCACATTCCACATGACAACCCTTTCATCACTGAAAATATGCTGTCATTTTCGGTGGCCGTCAAGCATCAAAAAATGATTGCTTTATTATTGCATTTTGAGTTTGTGTGTGTGTAGTGTTTGGCTCGCAATGCGAGCACCAAACGAGCGAAACTCGATGGCGAAAGCAATCAACAACTTTTAATCACACTCTATCCTCGCTTCCCCTATCAATAAATGATAAAATAAAGAATGCAGTGTTGCTCTTCGTTCACACCAATAAAAGTCAGTGCCACTGCGCTGCACACAGACAAACACATACACACTCACTAATGCATCCCCGAGTAGTCATAAATTTTATACCGGTCCACAAAACAACGGCAAAGTTTGTCAATAGTTTCTCTCGTGGGAGTAACAGCTTTCGATGATACTTATTGGGACTGAAATTCTGGTCAAACCATTCTAATGAGATATGAGATAACCGGCGATCGAGGGCTAAACACATCATGTAAGCCCGACAACGGTTAGGCAGCAGATAATGACCAGTAGTAAGACATTCGCTGACCTCCAATGACCTCTTGATAGCTTGTTTCGCTTAGTGGCGTACTCTTGACAGCGCCGATGCATAATATCAAAATGTGTTGAGAGAGAGAGAGAGAGAGAGAGAGAGAGAGAGGCGAAGTGCTTGCACTACAATTTAAGCACTTCTAAATTATATGCTATTAAAAATGAGCAGTAAGTCGGGCTCACTGGCGAGCGCGAGGGTAACGTCCATCAAATTTTGAGGCTTTTTAAATTAGACCTTAAATGTATATAATTTTAAGATTGAACTTCAAGTGCAGAGTAGAAGCGTAGAGGTATGGTATACGAGTCGGGTTTGAGGCCGTTTCGAGGATATGGATATAAAAGAGCAAATAACACTCCAGTGCTATATTGTTCGCCAAATTGCGCAACAAATTTCAGACGTATTGCACTTCTGTGTGTACGTTGAGATCAACTAACTCTGCACTGACATAAAGGAGAATGTGTTTTAGAGGTTGAATACTGCCAGCATTCCCATGAGATATCTGTTGTTTTTATTGGGTCTTTAGATGACCAAATTATAAGCGAAACTCTCGCTCGCTCTGCAGAGAGAGAATGAGCGCAATAAACAATAAGTAAATCATGAGTGGTTTAAACTTTTTTTTGCTGTTTTTGAATCGTGAAAACCCATCACAGCTTCTTAAACAACTCCGAACAGAATTCGAGCGCAGAGATGTTTGAAAAACTCAAATATTATGCAGCTCTCTCTCTCTCTCTCGCTCTCTCACCCGATCTCTCTCTCTCTCTCTCTC
>JAQIYA010002097.1:0-10724 GCA_034699355.1 Microtritia minima
GAGAGAGAGAGAGAGAGAGAGAGAGATTACAATTTTTTCATAATCAAACTTCACACAAAAATTATTGCTCTCGTTATAAAGTGAGGATATATACGAGTGGTATAGCTCTTAATATTTGAAAATTTCGAAAACAGTGCGGAGAGAGTATGGGAAGAGTTGCCTCGCATTTTGCTGTATCACTAAATAAAAGTTATCAAAAAAGCCATTCGAGCCGCACTCGAAAATAAAGAGTTGAAGAAACGCGACGAACAAAATTGTTTTCATGCCGGTCTCTAATGCAATGCATTTATTTGATCCCTACCTTAGAAAATATTGGATGCAAATGGAAAGTTGTGTAATGTTAACACAGAGCACACAATGCTAACTAACTCCCAATGGGATCATACGAGTAACACTGCGAGCCCGCTCTACGCCAGGCTTGTGTCTGACGTTAGAAAATGAAACAATAATTAGAAATATGCATGCAATTCAATTGCGAGACAACAAAAGCGTAATATTAATATTAATCATCATTTAGAGTTTTTCGAAATGAGCGAAATGAGCGAAATTTGCGCGAAATGGCATTCAGACGCTAATGCGTCCATTCTGGTGATGCCGCTCAACAACAATAACTGATTGTCACTGCAATAGTGAAGAGTCAATAGCAACCGAGCCTGTTATGCACACATCTCGCGCTCTCTGTGTTGTTGCTCTCCAATAGATATGGTATTTAAATGACTTTGTAAAAAATTGATTTTGCAAAAAATAGCTTTCAAAAAATAAGCGTAACGTGTAATTCTGCGCCAATCATATATTTTCACTCAATGCTAATCTAATAATGAGTAACAATCAAATAAAAAAACTATACACACACTATGCGAGCGTATGCGGAGAGGATTTTAATATTTGGCTTGTGCTAAATTGGTTTGAAATCACTTTAATACAGCTTTAATGTTCGTATAATAATTACACAGTCGAGTAACATTAGCGATGGATAAATATTGACCATTTTTCGGTCGCTTCAATGGGTGGTCCATTAAAAATAAATAGTGATTTTAGAGAAAATGCGCGCTTTGGCTGAATGGGATATGTTGGGCGAAGTTTCGATAATTAGACGGCTAAATAAATACTTTTCTCGAAATGATACTCAATCGAGTCCACTCCCGGCTATGTATTGTGTATGTCTTAACCGACACTTATCGCGGCATATAAAGCTTTACGAAGACCGGTATCGCATTGATCGCACGCGAGTACGAGTACGCCGTTTCGGGTTCGCTCCTATTATTAATATATAAATGACAGCATTGCTATAGTGTGCGAAACACGATGACAACCGCCACAATGGGGGACACAAAAAGTGGTGACACGCGCTCCGACGGCGAATAATGGTAGGCACAGGTGCCTGAAATGGTAAAAGAAGTGGCGGTCGCACAATGCAAGTGATTATTTATGATGACTGTGATGCTCCATATCCAGTCACTTGTAATGTTATTGTTATTTCCATCGGCGAACAACTACTGCTAGCTTTTGACAAAATCGTCGAAGATTTTCATAGAGAGAAGAGAGTGAAAGAAAAAAGTTTTCTTTTCGCAATTGAAAAACATTGAAGCATTCAAGAATAATGTTCAGAAAAATATGTTTTTTAAAAGTCAAATGCATTTTTATTGCCGTTCGTATCGTTGATTGGAGACGCGAGTCCGCGATTTCTATTCAAACTAAGCGAAGCGCACTCTATTTCACTTCACTGATGGTGGACTGCTGTCCAGTTCGCCACCGATCGGACTTAATAGCAATTTGTCACTGCTTTCTAACCGCTCGCTGTCGGATAAGAAATTTGAGTGAAATATCGCTCTAAAAAAATAGTTTTTGAAATATGTTATAAAGAGTACTCCGAATCCAGTAATTACTGCATTCGTCACACTTTTCTGAAAATAAATCGAACTCTTCTCGAGATTTCGGTGAAGATATTTATAGTCATTTGAAAATTAACTCGCATTTATTTTTGTAATAGTTATAGATAGAGCAAATGATTTTACCACGATTTTCTACTTTTATAATTTGTAGCTCAGACTTCAACTCTCAATCAGGTTCGAGACTCTCTCTCTCTCTCTCTCTCTCTCTCTCTCTCTCTCTCTGAGAATTTCTAAAATTCAGAAATATTAATATACCATCACATTTAATTAATTATGTTTAACAAAAGATATCTTTATCTTAAGTTAAATAAAGTCATAATACTATAAAGTGAAACTAATTATAGTAATATGATTATCAATTAGCATTAAATGATAAAATCAATATTAAAACCGATATCAAACGTGTATTTCAATTCAAATAATTTTAAGTTTTATTTTAAAAAAAAAGATTCTTATCTGTTAAGAAAGAGTAAGGATATTGCATTTAAAGATTAAGATTAAGTTTGAAGAAATACTAAAATATTCAATTAAGTCAAAACTAACTCGTAAGTCAATACTTGTTAAAATTAATTAAATTATTTTGTCAGTCAACTGATAAAACTTTTTAAAATCATATTAAATGACAAAAATAAGTTCAAAACACATGTATTCCAAATTAATAAATTTCATGTCATGTATTAAAAAATAGAAATGATTTCTAATATATAATTATAAAAAAATTTTAAATTCTATGCTAACGAATGATCCAAACATATCGATTTTTCTGAAAATATTCGTCTACTCTCGATCTCAAGTTAAAACACTTGAGTGATAACAGAGTTTCAGGCATTGAATTAAAATATCTTTAAAACTATATTAAAATGTAAATTCATATTATTTTTCGATTACAGAGAAGCAAATTGTATTCATTTAATAAAAATTATTTTTTAAAAATTATTATAAGATAATTATATCACAAATTAAACTTATAAATAAGTATTGATTTCTTTGACATTTAAAATATAAGCTTAAACTAATTAAAAAAATTTAAAATATTTATGTCAACTGTTCTAATGTAAAAAAAATCAACTATAAATATTTTAAATTATTAAAGCATTTACCAAAGGTTTGGCTTTAATAAAACTTACAGATATAATTGAAAAGAGATATAAAATCCTATTTTTTCTCAAAATAAAATTCAATTAATATTTAATCATTTTAAAATCAAATCAATAGATATAAAATATTCATTTAAAAAATTCAGGCTCCATAACTTTTAATAAGAGTAAGCTTAAGGACGGATTTAAAATCTATATATTATCATTAATTTTTTGTTTTGATGATATCTATACATTAGGCTTAATGTCAAATTATTTGAGATAACTTACTATTCAAATTTCCATAAATATATACTTTGGGATGCATGCGTTTTATTTGAGTATATTTTTATTAAAATATTTAGACCGGTATAAGTATTTTGTTTTTAATATGATAGTTGATAAATACAGAAAGTCAAGAAAAATTTCAAAAAATATATGTCGAAATTAATTTAAATTTAAAGCAAGTAAAGAATAAAATATCCTTAATATATATATATTGTTAAATCACAAAAATTTAATTTATTTAAGTTTATGATATAATAATTTAAATATAAAAGTATATTAAAATAACTTAATATAAAGAATAAACTGAATAAATTTTAAAATTATTAAAACTAAATATAAAATAGCATATTCAACAATGATTTTGATTATGGATTCGTTAGTCAGACACTCCATTCTATAATTATAATAATAATTAATCAAATTAATGTTTGCACAAATGGATCGATAATTGCTGAGCCAAATATGATTTAAACCAATCTTTATAATATTATATACAGAGTAAACTTCTAAATTATTTTAAACATTTTAAACACTTCTTTTAATCTAATGTTACAGAAAAAAAACTATAGTAACATTGAACAAGTAAGTCCAATATTATAAGTTTAAATGAATACTTGTAGAGTTTAAAATCAAAAGTTATGAAACATAATCTTATACTTAAAATTTTTCAATAGGTTCATAGATTATATAATATTAAACAAACTAATCATGATATAAAATATAAAGATTAATAAATTAGCAAAATATGTTTAATATAGCGATATAATTTTAAAACTACGCACACACGCACACACATACAGAATCTACGGTATAATTTATTACAGCAACAAATTCTATATCTAAAATGAAAAATATCGTATTTAATCTTATTATAAAATTGATTATTGGTAATTAAATTTTTAAAATATAATATTTTATTTTACTTAAAAAATAAACATTACAAGCAAAAAATTAACCTAAATTGTGCACTGAAGGCAAACTATTTATTTGAATTTTGTTTTTAAAGAATCTTAGATTTAAAAAATATATACTACATATGTAATATAAATGTAATAAATAAATGTAAACTAAATATTGAATATTTAAACAGAATATCTTTATCATATATATATCTTTATATTATTAATTTTACAAAATATTCACATAATAATGAGCCAAAATATAAGTGGAATTAGTTAAGAATTTTAATAATTTATTCGTTTTATTGAGCTCAAAAACTTTTGCCATTATTACATAGACAATTAAATTTTGCAAATAAATTAATAATTTAAAAATATAATTTTATTATAGCATTAATTATAGATATAAAAATATATATATTCTTAATTAAAGTATTTTATATTAATATAGCACAAGTAAATTTAAAAGGTATTATAAAATTATTCGATATTAGTTGCAAACAAATACTCGAAATTTATTTCATAATATAATAATCAAACGTAAATTATGACAATAAACATTTGTTTTTTCATTAAAATTATCTCCGCTTACGTAAGAAATACTATACATTATTGCAAATATTTAAATTATTATTTCATAAATAATAAAAATTTGAATTTTAATGAGTTTATTTTGAGTTAAATTAATGAATTATTCATCGCGCAAATAATGTATTTAAATATTTTGTATTTTATTATCAAATTTGAAGTATAGTATCAATAACTTACAGTATTTGGATAATGTTGCCCAACTTTATAGTCTATCATTAATTAAAAACTTTAATGTATTTTTTCAAATTTAAATATTTTCAAAAATAAAAAAGATTAAAAGTTATTTAATAAACTTTAATAATTTAAGCATTTATTTAAAATTAGGAAAGTATTTAAGACATATTAGTTATGTATAAATTGAATTTTAATTTTTAAATAACTAATTTAATTATAAAAAATTTAAACATTGAATTGGCTTTAAATTTATTAAATAAAATTCAAAGTTTAATTTGATAGAAAGTGCTTAAAATAGACAAATACGAAATCTTTACAAAATACAAAGCAATAACAAATATTTTATGCCAACAATTGATTTTTGAAACAATTCATTGCTTTAATTATAATATTCTCAAAAATTATAATTAATTCCTAAAGATTTTCAAATAATTATTTGATTATGACTAAACAAAAACTTCCATTATCTCATCATTTAAAAACTTTCAAGCAATAAAAATCTTGTAAATTAAAGTCATAAAGAATATGACGTGTTAAGTCAACGTTTTGAAAACGCCCTCAGAATTAACTATAGAATTAATCAATTAAAGATAATCTCAGTCAAAATTAATGTAACTTTTTGTAATAGACATAAATTTCACTATTTATGTTTAATTAAAAATATCAAAGAAATAACTATATTTTTTAAATCGAGAAATTCATATCTAAAATAATATTTTGCAAATATTAGTATTAAGTTATATAAAATAATCTAAACTCAAATCTTAAAAATTTAAAAACGTGTTAGATTTAACTAAACGTATGCTTAAAATAAAATTTACTGTGATTTATGTTTTATTACAAATTAGTATTAAATCATTTTAATTCGAAATGAATACATAAAATATTTATTAATTTTTAAATATACTAATTTGTATGATTCGTAAAGATGATAAAAATATAAATTTAAATTTAAATCCATATAAAAATATAAATGACATAAAGTTTGATTCATTATAAAATTTAAAGATACAAACTATTAAGCATTAAATTTACACTGAAAATAAAAATAAAATTTATTATTGAAAAATATAGATATATAATGTATATTTGAAGCCCAAGAAGTGTATGTTTTAATATTTACAATGTTACGTAAAATTAAAAATGTTTAATATCAAAAATGTCAACAATACGATGCGATAATATAATGAAAAAATTTTAATTTATTGCTCTAAATTTAGGATAAATTGAAAATTATTGAGTTGAGTTACTGTCGTTTGTGAGCTATAATGATAATGACAATATCATAAACTAAATGGTATAACAAAATTTAAAAATTAAATATATTTTTAAATAAATAATATTTGTTTTAAAATTTTCTTAAAAAATAAACATTCATGTATTGCTTAACATTATAGACGTAAAATGTCATCAATAGCTTTAACGGGTAGCGAATGAGTGATTGACTCGAATATGGGTGTAATTCGGTTCCCATTGAGTTGAATGGGAAGCGATAAGCATTCAAATCAAATGATTCAGCATTTAATGTATTTAAAAAATACAGCTATGATTTGCGGCAAATTAAATCGAAACAAATGCATATAAAGTGGATATTTTACAGCGTTTACTCATTACGCCCTCACGAGCCGAGCCTTTCCGAAATGAGACTTAGGTGTTGCTCTGATCAGACACATGCGGGCAGTAAATGAAATCATTCAAAAATTGTTTTATGGAAATTCAATTCTATTACAAATTTAAAACACAAATAAGGAAATTGAGATTATCTGCTCAATAATAAATAAGAATCAACAAATTTCAAATAACAATGATTTTTAAATTATTATAAAATTAAAAAGTTACTGACATTCATTGTGTAAATTTTTAAAATTTAATATAAAAAAGATTTAAATATACTAATTTAATAATTTAATATAATAATGATTTATTTTAGACCATACTTTGCATTTTCAATCAAATAATTAAATTAGAGATAAAATTTCATATATTTTTTAAAAATATAAACATAGATATAAATAAAATTAGCATAATTTTAAATGCAAAATTTCTCATAAAATAATTATTATATTTAAACTGTATTTGATGTATTCAATACAATATATAACATTAAAACATTAAAACAAAACAGATCGGTTAGAATGAATGTGACTAATCTTTTTAGTAGATAATAGATTAATTAGTAATTCAACTAAAATATAATTACACAAAAGGCATATAAGGGGAGGTATAAAATGAAAATAAATGACAAATTTGTTAACAATCTTACACATCAAATATACATATCCAGTATAACTTACTCTTTCATAAATTTTCAGTGCAATATTATAAAACTTTTGGAAATTTGGTTTATATGAAAATTCATAATGAAATTGATTTTAAACATAGTACACATTAATTTATACATGAATAATTGGAATATTTTAAACTTAAAAATTTATATTAACCTCAAAATAATATTTTATATATTATCAACATTTATAAGCATTTTAAAAATTACATTAAGTTTCGTTAATAAACATATTCTGTTTATAAGTAGCATATTTTTTTATTATTGAATACCAGCAATATTTAAATTATAAAATTATTTGATTTAGATTTAGGATTTACATTAAATATAAATAAGTCAAATTTATAATTAATTTTTAATATTAAATAAATTTTCATAAATAACTTTTACAAAGCTATCGTCGATCTATCATGAAATGATTTTACAAAATTTATTGCGACGAAAGTTTTAAACATCTTTTGAATTGGCGTTAATATCGATATATAGAAAATATTTAATTATTTAATATTTAAGAATTAAGAATTTATGAAATTGTCCACAAATAAGTTAAATAGTTTAATCAGAAGTTTAAAAAATTAAACTTAATAATGCAAAATAGAATTGTAAACACTAATTAACTATCAACTAAAATCTATCATCGTTTATGCTGTATATTAAATCTTTAATTATAATCACAATTAAATAGAAAGAAAGAATGAGAGAGAATTTGCCAGTGAGTCCATCTAACTATCAAGTACTGCAACTAACAATAAAACTTCACAACTTTTACCAAATCTTTTCCCAGGCTTTTGCATTTTATTAAAGCTTTATTTTAAATATTTTAATATTTATTCAAAAGTTTAATAAAATAAATTTTATTCTAAATTTATGCGAGTTATGTTTTGTGTTTAAAAATTAAATTTAAAATTAATTCAGAAATTAATCACAAATGAAATTGTGTGAAGCAATTTATTTTAAATAAGTTAAATTTTTTGGTAAATTAAAATATAATAATAGTGTATTTCAAAACAATATTAATCAAATATACATGTATTAACACACAAACACACAAACTCACGCAATTATTTTAAGTTATAGCGATTATATCAAAACTTTTTGAGTGAAAATACTTAATATTTATGTCGCAAAATAAAGATGTTCTATAATTTAAACTTTAAATAGTTTATACAATTCAGACGCCATTTGTCTGAATGGACTTTTCGAGCATTTAATCGTAATTAGCTTTTAGCGATAAAATATTGTAAAGTTAATAGAAAATGTATCAAATCAGCCAAAGTAGTGTGTAATACAAACTAATGTCTGTACGAAATCGATGAAACAGTTGCGTACGGCTGAAGATATATAAAGTTAATTGCTTATTGGCACTGCAGTCATCCATGCCATGAAAAATAGCAATCAATTTATTACCTTCAAAGTTCAATAAAACTGTCTCGACGTTGTGTGCGAGTGTGTGTGTGTGTGTGTGTGTGTGTTTGGTACCAATAGAGCAATAAAGACACTGTACAAAGCAATATGAAAATAGTACATTAATGATTGCAATTATTATTAGGACCATATAGTCTCGCAGCACAACATATGGCGAATGCCTTTGAAAATGCCTGAAATGGTTTTTGGTTGCAATATCGCAAAGAGCAAAGTTTGCGCCATAACGCAAATATAATATTTTTGCAATAAATGCGCTTATCATAACAAAATTGAACAAAATTAAATTAACTTTTACTCCAAATCAGTAATACATACGAAGCATTTCGAGTAAAACACATTTTGTTTTCTCTTCTTTTTTTACCCTCTATTTAACCACATCTGTAGTCTTGATGTGATGTGTGTGTGATTCGATTTATTTGATATATTCCTATTGCTATACTCGCATATTAATGGCTAATATTAATAAAATAAAGTCAATTAAACTGTTACAGAAAATTTTTCCGAAACAATACTTTCGTCTGTATTGTTTGCTTATCTGTGTATGAATTGAATTTATTTCGTTCACGCATTTGATTCCAAAATTATTCAAAAATTAAAACTATTTAACATTTTATTTTGGTTAATATTTAATCGCAATTTTGAAAACACAATCATAATAAAATCAATTTATTAATTTTCTTTAAAAAATTTCATTCAAACAAAATTTTTGATAATATCTAACTTTTAATCCGTTTTTTAAATCGTAAAATCTAATTTAAAAAAATGAAAACGAATGATTTGTTAAAATTTTATCGATAAAAGTAAAATATAAATATAAAGTACTTGATATAAACGCGATCGCAAACAAACTACTTTATCTCATTTTATTTAAATTTAACTGTAAATTTTTCTGATGTCAATTTTTAACAATTATGATATTCAAATTGAGTTATTTTGCATATTATTTTTCAAGAATAACGAGAAATCGATAAAATAGAGGAAAAAATATTATCTAAATTTCTGAAACATCGACATAATAAACCAAAAAGTAAATATTTCAATATAGTATGCGCGCACAAATATGAAGACGAAGAAGTAGAAGATAAGAATAAAAAGTTTTACATAAAATAATATTTTATTTCCGTCATGCGAATTGGGATAGAATACCCCATGGATGGAGAGATAGAGAGTGAGTGAGTGAGTGAGAGAGAGAGAGAGAGAGGAGAGAGAGAGAGAGGAGAGAGAGAGAGAGAGTCATATGAGAAATTAGATTAGCTCATTGAACACTCGTTGATACGAGTGACGATAATTGCTAGATGTGTGTATAAATAGTATAATAAGCATCTTCTTCGCCAAAATTGACGCTATTTTTAACCCATAATGTAAAATGAAGCGTTAAAAATCGAAATAGCGATAGCTTTTAATAACGATAACTTATGCATAGGTCTGATATAACGATGAAGTCCTTTCTTGTATTATTAGATAACATTCAGCTCGCAATTTGATAAAATTGATTGATTGAAATCATATTTATATCCCATCAAAAAGAGCCAAAGCCTGACTCGCATCAGATCATTGACAAAATAATGGCTTCACTTTTTTAATATTAAATTATTGGGTAACCAAACTTTATTGAGAATGTTTAATATTGGTTAGTCATTCGCTTTCGCTTATATGTCTCTCTACGCGCAGACATTTGGACAGAATGAGCAAAGAATTAAAATATAAGTTATTGTTATTCAGAGGGGAAAAAATCATAAAAAACAAAGTGTTTTCTGTCTTTTTTATTTAAAAAAAAATATTGAAAACTTTAATTTAAAACAGGAATAAAATTTGAAAAATTTGTTACGAATAATTTCAGTTTGACAAACGCTGTTATGCCAGAAACTCTTAGTGGAAAAAGCATTTAACGTACAGTTAAATGGGGAGAAGTGGCAAAGAAAAATATTTATGCGCCAAATGAAAACGACTAGTAATGCTCATATATTCGCTTAATAGTACATCAATTTTTTGCTCTTCACAATTGCGTTTGAAGACGAAATCTTACAATTAGGGAAGAAGTGAAGAGTGAAAGAGTGGCAGAGAGTGGTGGAGAGGGAGAGGGAGAGAGAGAGAG
>JAQIYA010002098.1:0-10717 GCA_034699355.1 Microtritia minima
ACTCTCTCTCTCTCTCTCTCTCGCTCTGTCGTGTCATTGACAACCACTGATGTTGAGTCACGTACAGATGCGATTGATAACCAAGCGATTTGTGGTCTGTTTGTTGTTGTTTTCCGTTTGCTGTCAATCAGAATCACGCAAACAAAACCACACACAACTTGGGAGCGGTTTTATGGCTTAAAGATTTGTAATCCGCTATTGTTTTTTCTTACCACTTGTTTATCATTTAAATGAGTAATTAAAACTCTTTAGCGAGTCGCGCACTGCGATCCGGGCAACTATAATAGGCTCGGTTAAGACTTAATAGCGCAAACAGAGTCGGTGTTTGTTTCTTCTCGCTTTGACAGCAGCTGTAAATTTCTTTTTCCTTCACCTTTTGGTGAGAAGAGAAAATTATTTTTGTTTGCTTTGCGCTTAAAACCAATTGGCTTTTGATAAATAGCGATATTAATTTATATACACTGTAAATAATCGACAAAGTAATACGTTTTGCTGATTAATAATCGAGGCGTTCATAAAAATTGACGGACGAAGGATAAAGCACTTAACAGTTAAACCGATGCTGAAGAGCGCGATAATAAAACTGTTTCGTTACGGAGCGACTAATTATTTGCGGATTTGCCAGCGATTCCGTCGACTATAGACATAAGCGGCTTAAAACGCTAATTACTTTGCACTTTGTCATTATAGATAAATTAGACAACAAAATAGGTAGCAATTATTACGCGCTTACAAAGAAAATTAATTGGTTGTTATTAGAAAATTTTACTCCTATTTTAATTGATATCTTATGAGCTGAGCTGAAAATTTTATTTAAACAGTTGCGTAATTAATTAATTATGTGGTGATAAAAATAATAATAGGATAGCGACAGTGGTATTATTTCACAGCCGTGTCGTTACGCGTTATTCATTAGCTCTATTTTTAAATAAAACATTTCAATTAAAATAAACGCATAGATAAGAGCATAAGTTGGGTCTCTATGACGAAAGCGATGATATCAACACGGATTTAATTCATTACTTGAACACAACGCACAAGTTTTCTCGAACTGATAGCGAAATAATAAATGGTTAGCAATGAGTGGTATGGGTTACCAAAGCTGATCGCAATGTTTCTCTCATACGTATGCGTTGACTCGCAGGTAAGTCACGCAAACCAAACATTTCTGCACTCTATTTCGAGCGGAAAAAAATTGCCAAACAGGAAACAAAGGTAATTAAATATTTCCAGCGCTGGTGTAGGGGAAAAAAATTCTTGATATATTTTACCTTAGATTTCTTGTTTTGCCAATTATTTCTCTTCTCTTCTTGTTTTTTCAATTGTTTTTCCAGTTTTTTTCTTTGAATAGATTTCAGAAAAGTATTGCAGTTTCATTTACTTAATTCGTAAGGAAGCAATAAATTCATAATAATCTTATGTGAAAACTAATTTTTTTTTGCTAAAGCTATTAAACATTTGAATTACTGATAAAATAAAATTTAAGTATTGTTTAGTATAAAAGTTTAATTTAAAAAATTTCCAAAACATTAACCTTTATTTTCCTGTCGAATCATTTGATTTTGTTATTAATAAGGAAATTATTCTCGTTATATGGTTTGTCATCTCGTCTTGTTTTATACAACAACAAAAAATTTATTTAAAACAAGTGTAACTCATAAATTAAATGAAGTCACAGATAATAAAAGAATAGGCTTATGAACGATATTACAAATGAGATAATTTTCAAAACTTTCGTATTGTTTTATTTTGCATTAATTTGAATAATAGAAAGTCATGTTTATTGATAAACAAATATTTTCTATGCATTAATTCCTAACGTAAGTCATAATAGCTTAAATTTTACTAATGTTTTCACTAAGAAGTTGGTTAAAAAACAAGGTTTGTTTTACAAATAATAGAAATCAAGAAAAACATAAATAACAATAAACAATAAATAGATATTACTAAACAGGCAATAATTTAATCATTTTGTTAAGCCGATGTTCATTGTGTTGAAATACAGTGCGGACAACATGTTTTGCTTGTATTGTAACTTTTTTTTCATATAATAAATCAATTATTTGTATTTACCAGCTATATCTAAAAACTATGCTCAAAATAATTGAAAAACAACTCTTTGTTGATTGTGCTAAATATAAATTATGTTATTTAAAAGTGTATTTTTTTTAGTCAAATCTGAATAAAAAGAAAATTTAACTGAAGAAAAGTTTGTATTATTTTGTTTTAATATTAATTAAATAAATCTGTACAAAAATTTAAGCAAATAAGTTAAAATTACGCGTCAAATAATAATTATAATTATCAATAATAATAATTAGCATCAAATAAAGAAAATACATTATTTATAAAAGAATTAAATTGTAATAAAAATTATCTTAAACATGAAAAAGCTCTTAACCTTTACCTAAAACAACACTCACTTACGGATGAAAGAAACATACCTATAGATAGAAAATTATTTTTTCATGAGTCAGACCGTTATTTAAATCTAATCTTAGTTTTTATTAAAAATAATAAAAATAAAAGTGAAATAGAGAGAGAGATTTGTTTTTTATTGCCTCTGAATTTCAATGTCTTACTCTTTAAATAATATGATTTCTATTTATTTGTGAATTTGATAAAATTAATGTCTACAACATATTTTTTTGTCGCCAAAGTATTATTCACCTCAATGTTGTTTAACTTAATTGTTTCAATAGCTGCTATAATTTTAAATATATATTTAAACTTATAGCCGGAAAAATTTAATTGATGTAAGATATGTTATGTAATTAACACGCAAACGAATTATTTTAAATTGATTAAGAGTAAGGATTAATAATTACTAACAATTAATAGCATCAAATAAAGTAAATTAAATTATTTATAAAAGTATTAAATTGTAACTAAAATTAGCTTTAGATTAATTTTTTTTAAAATTTATCCTTAAAAACCCTATTGAATGCATAGAATTAATTAATCGCAACAATGATCTTGAAAATGTCTGTCACGAGAATTTAAATATAATTTGAATAATTTAGAAAACTGTTGCTTTGATTTTGTGACGATTTATATAAAGAGTGTGTTTTAAACTTTTGTCTTCCAAGAAATGAATGACATTATATGGACATTATATGGACATTATATGCGAGTTTTTAATTTGTGAAAATCAATTCATAATATTATTTTTATAAACCTTTTGTATTTATATTGTATAATCTCTTTTTATTAATAACTTACATAAATCTAAGACGTGATATTAAATATTATTTAGAAGTTATTGATAATTATAATTTGCATGATTTAAACTGTAATGAATTGTTAGCCACAAAAAATAACGCACGATTGCATGATTTAAAAGAAACACATGAGAGGAGGATACAGGCGGACAACAAAGATAAAAGCAATACAATTAAGTTATTAAAATTGATGTTAATAATAGCAAAATATAGTTTAATCGTAATAATTTATGAGTGCGTTTTTTATATCTGAATTATTAATTTATCTGTTATAAAAAAATTTATAGTTAAGTAACGGCAGAAAAAACTATGCATTTTATTCAACACCAAATTAATTATTTAAATAAGAAACTAAATTAACTTATGTTAATTTAAATAAATTAACATTAGATAATTTATTTTAAAAATAATTATAATTTTTACTTAATAATTAAATGCATTTTTAATTTTGGTAGAATTAAATTCAGATTTAAATTGTTCTATTAATATAATTGTAAATTGTATGTAAAATTATTTTAGAATAATTCCGAATTTAAGTCTCGTGAAGCGTGAAAATTTTAATAACTCATATCATTTAATTAATAATTCTATTTAGTTTGATTTGATAAATAATAAAACATTTGTGTAGATTTATTGTGCATTATTTTGAATAATAGGAAGCCATGTTTATTGATAAACAATTATTTAATTTGCATTAATTCATACTCAAGCCTTAATAGATTAAGTTTATATAATGTTTTCACTAATTAGTTAAAAACAAATCCTAGAAATCATGATTAACATGAATAACAATAAACAATACATATTTATTACTAATCAGGCAATAATTCGATCTAATTGTTAAATCGGCGTTCATTGTGTTGAAATGCATGGCAGACAATATATTTTGCTTTTATTGTAACATTTTGTATAATAAATCAATTATTTGTATTTACTAGTAATATATAAAAACTTACTCAAATCAATAGAAAAACAATTCTTTGTTGATATAGACTGATCGTTCTAAATATAAATGCTTTTATTCATAATTGAATTAATAGAAAAATGATTAATTTCACATTTTATTTTAAAATATTTTAATTTTAAAAATATTTAACTTCATATGAATTTTGAGATTTTATTAGCTCTTTAATATAATATACATGTATAAGTAAAACTAAGTATAACGAAATAATATAAATCTCACTGATTTTGCGTTAAGATAAATATTAGTGTTAATTACAGTTTTTAATTGTAATTATAATCAAATGTCGTTAATTATTGAATTAAACAAAACTCAATCATCAAAATGTAATAATCAGGCGAATCTAAAGCGGTTATTAATGTGTTCATATATGACATCTAAAATTGAGTTTCTAATAATATCATTATATATACTGTTTCTCTTGGAATCGCAATTAGCAATCAATTTACATATAAATGATAGACAATCCAAAACATAGATCAAGAATAGATCAGAATCCACGCAGAATTGGGCGAACCTATTGAGAGCGTCCAATACATTGATATCGTAAAGATAGGCCATCTGCTGGTCATCGCAAACCGAAACGATATAATTTAATCGTTCAAAAATATACTCCTGAATGTCTCGGCGATCGTCGGCCACCACCAGCATGACTAGCGTATCGATCAATTTCGACTTAAAGAGCGGTTTCAATTGGGCAGAACTCGAAAAGCAAATCGAGTACAATATATTGAGGGCGTAGACGTTTAAAGGGAACTCTCGCGACAACATCAGTGCCGACAACTCCAAACATATTCTCACATTTAAAGCGCCGCCATTTAGTCCTCGTCTTAATTCCTGATTGGTCTCGATTATGCCCACATATCCGTCCAAAAATAGTCGCTGTATTTCGCTGTTCGGCTCGACTATTCGTTTCAGTAATCTCTCCATTAGTCCGGTCGAGATTAACAGTTTCGCGCCCAAACCGAGAGTTACAGCTGATTTCATGAACGCGTGGACAAACAGGTGAATGACCTTATCGTTATGCCAGACAAGTGTCTCGAAAGCCGGTAATAGAGAGGCGAGTATATCAGAGTCCGGGCCGCGCTTTAATATCCAAACCAATATCGAGCATATGAGTTGAATCAGCGGCAACGGATTGTGCGGTTTCACGAGTGACAGAATTGTTTTTACGCAATTCATATCTAAAAATCTAGTCAAACATTCGTTGCAGTGAGTTATGGTTTTATCGACAAACGCCAGAATTAAATAGGCTATAGTGTCGTCACCAGAATCTATGTGTCGCATAAAAGTTTGGCTAAAAATTTCCCGACAAACGTAGCGATGATTGTTGAGCTGTAAGACGATGTTGACGTAGTAGAACAGCGCCTGCAGATACGCGATTCTCAATGGTCTCGATCTGCTGTCCGCTAGTATTGTCCTCAACTCAAACAGATTCCACATCATTACCAGATCGTAGACAATAGCGACGTTCGGATGCGAGTAAATGTTTCGGTACGCAATTAATGCCCGGCGAACTGATTCGCTGGTCTCGAAATTTAACTTATGATTGCATTTCAGTAGTGCCTGAAAAATGTCGGTCATTGTGTTTTCGATTTCGATTCTGTCGTTTGGGATTAAAAATTTTCTCAAATTCATGCCGACTGTGCGCGACCCGCAAGTAATTTCCAGTTCACTGTTTAGCGATATATTGTCGGTCCAAATGATCTGCGCATTAAATCCGTTAATGCTATAATTAGGATAATTAAATTGCGAGACCGAACAGTCACAGGAAAACTTAATAAAAGCCGTTTCGACGCCCCTCTCGTACGCCCACAGACCGAGAATAGAGAAATCGCTCATTTCGTCCATTAAATACATAAGCGCTCGCTTTTCGCTCTCATTCATAGTCGATCTGTTGATATCGACGGCCATTGAGTGGACATTCTTCTCGACCATAATGTTAACCATATTGCTTATAATAATACCGTAACTCTCGTACCGATACGCCACGTATATATTGACTAATTTTATCGCACTTAAGATCGAATAGATCTGATTTGTGGTTACGATACAGAAATAGTGTTGCTTTTGGTCGAACGACCGTAAATCGGCTTCAATTTCAAGTCGAATGTCTTCGACTGATTCGCCACTGTTTATGGCATTCAAGAATATTCTCTTATACTCGTTAAGCGTATCGCTCGGAATGTGCTCACTTGCGTATACAAATTCGTATTCTCTAAAACTCGTAAATTTTTTCATCGACGTATTAATTAAGGAAATATGAAGCTTAGAGATTAGAGTGTTGTCGAAAAACGACACATAAACGCACGGAAAATTATACCAATTTATGCTGCAATTGTCTAAATTAAAATTGGCATCAATGCTGGCGAACGAATGCCACAGCGATTCGCACTCTTCGTTCAATAGCTTCTCCGCAAAATCGCATATTTGGCTCAAATCTAGACAAATGTGCAGCGCTTTCACCAATATTTTCATTATAGTCTCGACAATATCGGTGTCAATAATGTTGGTCTCGATGTGTACTATATTTAAGTTGTAAATATTGTTCAGTTGTCTAAACTCGCGTATTTCGTGTCTCGTCGGTGGGCTCTCGCTGTGCAGTCTCTCAAACACTTGGTTCTTAAAGCTATTACATCTTTTGAGTAAAATTGCCGAAAATAAATACTCATTCGAGACCGGATTCGATAAGCTTTTAAAGTTGGACTCAAACTTTTCGTGCATCGCCTCTGAAAATGGTTGGGTAAATGCTATGTTCGCGAAACTCACAGCCCATTCGTATTTATGGCGCAACAGGTGTTCGCAATCCGGTCTCTTTGACGGCCATTTGTTCAGTAATTTTCTCATTAAAAACATTTGCTTAATTGGCTTATATTCGTAATCGTCCCACGAATTTAGATTTAAATTTTTAAGCTCATCCCTATTAATGTCAAACAGTTGGCCTAAAATTACACCCAAACTATACATATCTGAATGCTTACTATATTTTCCTGACCTCACTTCAGGCGCCATACAGTCTGAATCAAGATTATCATCATTTATATCTTTGCTATATTTTCCTTTATTACCAATAGTTAAGCCGACATCACTTATTTTAATGCCATAATCATGGTCTGAATAGCCAATTAAAATGTTTTCTAATGTGAAATTTTTATACAATATTGGAGGCGTTTGCGAGTGCAGGTAATGAACGGCTTTTAATATATCGGCAAAATATTCCGTATATATATAATCAGCAATTAAGGCTCGCTTAGAAAAGTTGTATAAATTGTAAAACTGTTTGATTTCTTCGTCCAAGATATCTTTTAGTTTCCTTAAGTTCATTGTATACAATTCCATAGGTAAGTATAATATGGTTTGACCCGAATATGGAATTTGTTTATCGTATTCATTATTCTGCTCTACAAATAATGGGTAGTATTTAACAATGAATTTGTTGCTTAGTTTCGGCAGTATTTTTGTTTCTTCAATTATTTTCAATTTATTAATATCTGTAAAACAAAACACATATATATATATAAATACTCGAAATTTTCCCAAAATTTTTTTCACGCCATCTTTTGATTTGTATTTTGATATAAAAATGAACAAAAAAAGTATTGCATTTTACCTGTTAATCGAAACTTCTTTATGGCATACATTTTATTTTCCAATTTATTTCTAGCCTTAAATACAATGCCATAATTTCCATCTCCAATGGTGTCTATTTCCTGGTAAACACTTTCGTAAATTGAATGAGTTGGCATTTCCAAACCAATTCGCGGACAGTAGGCTCAATAATTAAGCAATTTATTATTTACAGCACACTCAAAATAAATGCCAAAAATTTAGATTTTATAAACTATTATTAAATTTAATTTAATAAATTAGAAGTTAGAATATTTCAATTTAGTTATTTCACAGCTGTAAAGATAGATACTGAACAATAGTTTCAAACATTGTTTTTTTAGAAAGTGAACAACATTTATATATTGAAATATTAATTGGTTAAAAAAAATTAACCATTAGACTAATGAAATATTTTTTACGATTTAATATCATATAAGAAAGCATTTTTTTATATGTGAATACGATATTATTACACTTAATTACTCTATTTATCAACATTGAACTAAATTACTTTATGAGCATTTTATTATAATTTTATTACTAATGTAAAGCTAATAATTTTTATTGGTTTAGCGAAACTTTTGAAAAATCAAGCTTTACTTCATGATATTATAATACCATTTTTTTGTCGCCAAAGTATTGTTCACCTCAATGTTGTTCAACTTAATTGTTTCAATGGCTGCTATAATTTTAAATGTATATTTAAATAAAATAAAATTATTCAAAAACATTTTTAAATAGACTAATAGACTACTACTGCTTATGTTTAGAGCTCTGGAATTAAGTTAAACTCATAATAAATTAATATGGTTTATGATTGTTAATGAAATAAAATTATCAAAACTTTAACATAAAATTATTATAATCAATCTATATTTGTTTATATCTATAAAACATGAAACTTTATAAATGATAAACTTTTTTGTTCATCATATCTAATTTTAATATTGCATTAAAAAATTTTTATACCATTAAGAACTGACAAATTTTTTAAAAGTTTAACTCAATTACATATCTCTAAACATAAAATTATTTTTTTAATACTTTTGAACTTATATATTCGTTTAAATTCTTAAGTAAATAAAATTAATATCTATGATAACTTGTATCAAATAATAAACTATAAAAATAATAGTGTATTTTATATACACATATTAATTATGAAATCAGTTAAATAATATATTAATTTATACATTTAATGTATTTATTAATTACAATACTTCTGAAGTATAAACAATTTGCAATAAATTATATTAAATACATTGGAACAAAATTTTATCTCCATATTATAAATATTGAAAATAATTGTAAATTTTACGAATAAATTCACTCAAAACCTGAATGAGTGCCACAAAATTCAATATTAGGGGTGAAAACGACAGAAACGAAAATCCAAACCACAAACCAATGATCTCTCCAAAGCTGAACACCAGTTCGTAAGCATTTGTCTGATATTTTTCCACATGAGTGTAGTCGCGATCGAACGGATTCTCCGGAACTATATTCACAATTGTCTTATTATTAGCGGATCCCGTTATGAGACACTTTTCCTCGTAAATCAATTTCTGACAGTTGGCGCAAATCAAACCGCAATTTGTTTCGACACTCACGTGAAGCGTTACGTTAAACACGGCGCACACATCGCAGTGTCGATAACCGGGTTTACCCTCAATAACCGGTGCGCAACCATAAGATCGATTATAGACATTGTTAACACACTCGTCGACGCACTCAATCACTTGTCTGGAAGTGAGCCAATCGGTGCAGCGATTGTCAAACTTATTCAGATTTCTCAGCGAAGTGGTCGAGTAGACTAAATTGGTTTCGGTGTTCGGCTTCACCAGTCGTAGCGAAAACTGTGTTTTGTCGAAGTGATGCATAATTAGCGCTGGCTTTTCGGTGAAAAATTTTAACTCGAATCGAATGGCCGAATATTTCTGATTACGCAATGATTTCGTTAGGAAAACGTTTTGCTCATTACCGGCGAAATAAGTCATCTTTAATGCCAGGTTATTGAGAAGATTTAATTTGATCATTGGTTGACCGCACCGAAAACGCCGTTCACTGACATATAGCTGACACGATTCGACATATTCAGAGTAATTCATTAATATCTTAAAATAATTATCGAAATTAAAATTATTGATTCCCAACGATTTCATTAGTTTGCATATCATTAACAGATTATTTGGAATTTTTACTCTATTAAGCGCTCGGTTTTGCGTTTGATTTATGGGTAAATGCGTGGAAAATAATTGTCCAAATGTGTAAAATTCGGGAGCGATTATAAACGATACGATCGGTATTTGATGTTGATTCTGCTCCACATCTGTCACTATTATTCCAGACTTATAAATGGCTATAATTTTGTAGGTCTGAAATGCCATTAGAATTGAAAACAACACTATTATAAATATTCTATTAATTAGTTTCACTCTGCGAATCAAATATTTATATCGATATAAGTAATAAATAACTTTATTCCTAACAATTTTAAGCATAGCTCTACAAACACAATAATACAAATCAAATAAACTGAACCCAAACCACATCGCAATGATTCCCCCAATTGAGCACAAATACGTTGTTGTGTCGATTTTGGGCAAATGAAAATTTTCGGTTTGCGCCCTATCGTTGTTACCGATCAACACGTATGCGATTTCGCCGCTAAAGTCTAGATTCTCGAAATTCACAAGCGTTGAGTAGTAGTGATTGTGACACATTTGCGGACAGAGTCGGCTAAAGTATGTTTCGTCAAACTTAACGACACACTCGTCTTTCGCGGTATTATAGTTTGGCGTGCTTTGTATTTCATGTCCGAAATACCACTTTCTATTCTGTCCGCACATCTCTCTCTCCAGCGATTGCATGCGCTCAACGATACACTTGTCTCGCGATTGCGATAAATTAATGTAATCGTAAT
>JAQIYA010002099.1:0-10714 GCA_034699355.1 Microtritia minima
CCGGGGGGGGGGGGGGACGCCAGACGGACACCCGGACATCTCAAATCCATAGCTTGCTTTTGCCAAACACAAAATAAGCTAAAAACATCGTTAAAATCAGCTCATTATTGTTATTGAAAGTAATTTTTGGTATTGAACTGGATTTTCCCGTTCTTTAAATTTAAAGCACACCTTAATAATAACGTTTAGCGAGTATTTTAGTAAATATGTAAAGTCACTACTATTTACTAATCAATTGTATCGCTCTATAACTTTATGCGACCGGTGTCGAGACCATAGCATTTTGAAAAGCTTTAACGCGCGAAACGCAAATCAATTTAATTTCAGATTAAATTATAATTTGAATTTAAAATCATATAATTTTATTTTTAATTAATTTTATTTATAGGGTAAATTTAAAATCAATTTTTACAACACAAAAAAAATTGCTATATTTGAATGTAAATCTAGTTATGGTTCCTCTTTTATTGGTGAAAACATGGAATCGTCTTCCGGTCCATTAGGAGGGATATACTCATAAGTACTCATGTCTGCCACTTGAAATGAAAAGTTTAACGTTGAAGCTCTTGTAATAAATATTGGACTCTCATCTTCTGATTTTTTATTGTTAGCATCGATGTTATTGCTATCGATATTATTAACCATTAAATTATTATCCATTTGTGGAGCGTATTCTAATCCAAATTTAAATCTAATTTTAGTGATATCCGGAACGCTTTGGCGCAGTAAATTGTATCGTTCGATAATTATAGGATTGTTGAGAAGATTTTCGCGCATTTGTTTAACTTCTTGCTCTAAATGTTTAATCATTTCCTTTAACTTATCGCTGATGCCCTTCATTTCATTTACATAATGATTTGCTTCATTCAAAATTGAAGACGATATGTCCAACAAAGACATGACATTATTTGACGCTTTATCTATTAGAAAAAAATAATATAATAAAATAGTTGATTATCTTTAAATCATATAAAATAATACCTTTTGATAGAACATTTTTGTATAGCTGTATGCGATCGTAAAAAACTTGAATTGTGTTTTTAGAATGCGTTCCGTCCTCGCAATTAGTTTGAAGTGGTTTAAACAAATCGCTAAAATCTATAAGCAGCTCATCCATTGAATTAGTTTCGCATTGAAACACATTCTCAAATATGGACCACTTATTATCGATTTGTTCATTACTTTCGCTTAATTTCGTAAATAATTGTTTAACATTAGTCCGCAACTCAGACAAGCAATCAGTAAATTGTTGTTCGTCTAAAAGTCTCAAACAATTGCATTCATCTCTGGCCCTAACAATCATTTGCTTTTTTATATTCTCTTCATCTTCTAATAGACCTAATAATCGTTTCTCATCGCTCTTGAAGTGTTCAAAATGATGGCTCCATTTCTGCTTCGACTGGTTATAAGTTTGCAATTGTTTGTCGTAAAGCTCTAAATTAGCAAACGTTTGTGTAACCAATTGAGACAAATCAGTGGACGGCGAGTGGTTTGGGTGTGCGTTGTGTGCGATCGCGAGCACAACACTCGAGAGCTGCAAATACAGTACATTAAACGCTTCTCCGCCAGCGTTTTGAAAATAAATGGCAGCGATTCGACCGCTGTATTCAAGTGTTCCCTAATTAGACACTCATTAGTAATGATTACAATTGAGTTAATGGTCATCAAAGAGTGACTTACATTAGAGACCAACTCTTCAAACCATTTGCACGTGATTTGCCTGAACTCTGACTCCTGCCTCTTGTCGAGCGCGGGATAACAGGCCAGATATCGGTGTCGGCACTCGTGAGCGTCCAGTTTGGAGAGCAAGAAGTAAGTGATGGCCTGAAACTGCTTTTGACTCATTTTCGGCAAACAGTCTCTGTTGACAACAATGAACACAATCAACACAATCGTCAATTCACTTACTTGTCTTCACTTACACATCGATTACAATCTTCTCCTTCTGTTGACTCAGAAAGTCTCGCAAATTAAGTAATTTTAAATTCTGAAATAAAATTTCGCGCACTATTTGGTAGTAATTCATAATTGAAAACAATTCAATTGATTGCCGATATTTTGGTGTCAAGTCTTGGCGCCAATAGTGAGCGACGTTTACGATTGATAAGCATATGAGTAGAGAAGTGCACGGCATTACTATAGCGCATACTTCAAAAATTTATTAAATATATCTTTACATAAATAACTATTTAGAAAAATAAACTTTAATTAATAAAAATTATCAATAACTCAATGTTTTAAAATTTATAATATAATAGTAAATCGGTTTAAACATATGCATTAATTTTAACTCAAGTTTCAATTTAAAGGTCTTTGAAAATTTAACTTCATTTCAAACCAGTTTCAAAACTAGAAATGTTTAATTGTTTCGAACTGAGTTACGGTTTTCGAGTTCCGCTAAGTCTCGTTTCGCTTGCTTTAGCTCTCGAAGCACTCGTCTTTGATAGTTGACCGCTGCCTCCAATGCTTGACTCGCTAACTCGAGGACAGCGCTCTTTCTCGAGGCATCTCGCTTTTTCTCGTTGAGTAAATTCTCGAACTCGCGGTTGTATTCATTGGTGGCCGCGTCCAGTTCGCGGGCAGCCTCTTCCTGTTCGGCCTTCTGCGCCTTCTGCTGCTTGTCTTGAGCCGCTTTAATTCTAGCTCGAAGCTCGTTCAAGCGATCGTACGCACTCATTATGAACAGTTCTATACAGCTGAAGACGTAGAGGAACCTGCGATATATCGAGAAAGTTGTACCAACACTTGGCCAACATTGAGACACTCACCAAAAAGACGTTAAATGATCTGACGTTATAGACGTTAAATGGCTAATGATCTACAGTTAGATTGCAAATGCGGTTTGAATTAGTAGTGAAACGATTGTTGAGCTCATTCGGGTTAATAGAGTTGGATCGCTCGCGAGACGCGTTCGCATTGTTAATGCTGTTAATGACTGTTACGCGTATAACCAAACGAAACATTAATTTATTATTTAATATTTCTTTAATAATAATAAACAATCTTTAAGTTACTTATTTAATAAAGTTTAAATTAAAATTTGATGATTTAATTTGTCTGATTTACAATACATTTTAAATTATTTGAAAAGAATTTTTAAAAAAGGCAACAAATATTTAACTAATAATAAAATTTGATTTTAATTACAACTTAAAAATGAGTGCTTTTTTCACATTCAAGAAAATTATAACTTGACTTGAATTTAATACACCGGAAATGTTAAGTAATATTAATAATAAGTCACATTAATATCAGAGCAATGATTTCTTAGTTTGTTTTGTTTTATTGTTTGCCATCAAATAACTTATTCAATAAGTGTATGACATTCGCATTGTTTTGTATAAACTGTTTTCAAACTTTTATTAGACTCGAATTGTTTGCGTGAAAACAATCAGCAATTTTTGATTGCATAGAATATAAGTGTTATTTGGTTTTTTGGTGTTGAAGTGAAATATAATATTTAAATGCCGAACAAATGGTTGAATGTTGAGCATTGATTAAGAGTGCGATCGATTAATGATAATAGAGTATTACGTTTAAACATTGATTATATGTAAAGTCAATTATAAGCTCCCCAGTGGTGGTGCGCCGAAGGCGACGGACCCGTCGGAGCGGTCGGCCCTCCCATCGGACCCGCGCTTCCGTTTTTGTACAAATGATAAGCGGCCGCGTATGGATCGACCAAATGGTGATAGTGGTGAGCGTGCGGATGGTATGCCGGCGACACCACTTGCGGCTTCAGAATGGGTGGCGTTTCACGAATAACACTTATGTGACGAAGAAGATTGGATGCCGAGTTGGGCGCGCCGGAGGGCGGCGACGAGACCTGACAGACGGGAGGGGAGGGCGACTTCCACGGGCGAACTGGACTAGAATTAAATCTCCGTCTTTTGGCACTTTCACTAGCATTGATATCGACGGGAGAACCGGGAGAACCGTTCGCTTCCGAGACTGTGGTCTGCGATGTCTGCGTGGAGTGCGGCGGCGGTGGATGTGGTGTGTGCGGCGTGTGTGGCGTGTGGGGCGTGTGAGGGGTGTGCGGCGTGTGCGGCCCGGAGTGCGAGTGCGAGTGCGAGTCACCGCTTTGGGTCACATTCATCTGAGACGACTGATGCGACGTCTGATGCGTCGATGACTGCGAGATGTCAGGCGATGGCGTTTCCGAATTGCAACGCTTCGCTGTGTTTCGTTTCGATAATACCAGCGGTGCTGTCGTTGCTGTCGATGGTGTCGACACTAATCCGTTATTAAGTTGAATTGAATCCAACACCACATCGGTGTACTCTATGCCACTACGAAAGCATTTATATTCAATTGTTAAATCGCAAACACGAATTGATAATTGAATTTGTATTTATGTATTGATAGTATTGATAGTTACCTGAGAACATAGTTAACACAAATGATACTCTGCTCCTGTTCATCATTATTATTGGTGGCACTCGCGTGCGAACCATTATTACTGCTGGCATTTGATGTGGAATTAGTTGTCGATGTACTGCTTGATTGTTTGCTATTATTACTATTATTGCATATCAAAGTGGCACAAGTCTGCAACCAAGTGAATCCTCCAGATTTATTTATAATCCGATAATAATTTGTCATCACTTGTCCTTTGTGTATCACTACAATCATATTCATCTCAATTAATTAATTTTATTTGATGCTAACAAAAGTTTTAGAAAATAAGGGTATAAATAAAATAATTCTTTAATGTATTTTAATTCATTTTTCAATATTCTTTGTTACTTAAAATTGTTTAAAAATTTCATTATTCAGGAATTTGGAAGAATTTTATAATGTGAATATTCTTTTATGTTTACATGAGATTCAATTATATATTTATTATGGAGTATTTTCTCTCTCATAAAACTGAACTTCGATAAAGAAAACTCTCACTCAAATTCTACTAAAAATTATAATTGCTTTACCGATATATTATTTGATTGCGATCAATCAATTTGGCTCCACTTACAAACCGCTATTTACGATTTACTATTTTAAATCCATATGTAAATATAGCTTCAAAGTAAAGATTAATTTTAATATATTTAAAACATTATAATGAATTTTGAAAATGTCTAATTAATTAATTGACATCATTTTATAATATAATTAGACAAAATAAGATCAGATTATATGATTTTAAAGCATTCAAAATAAGCCAAAGCATGTATTGATTGGTTAGCTTCTCGTATGTGGAGCCAAATAGATTGATCGCATTGTAATAATCTTGAGGCAAATTTATAGAGTATAATTTGATATTCTCATTATGAATACTAAAGTGATTTCAAATATTTATTTAACAATAATTAGGCAATCAAAATGAAAAATCATCAAAGACTTGAATAATATCTAAGAGTAAAATAAATTTAAATTAGTTTTATTTTGACATGCATTTCTTCACATTTGGTTTATTGATAAACATTATAATTCTAATAACATAAGCACACACATTGACTAACATATATTTAGATTAAATTAATATGTAAACAATTATTTCTAAAATCAATCTAGATATTTAAAAAAAAATCTAAATAAAGATAACATTTGTAAAAGATAATTTTTTGAGGTTTTTCTTGATAATATCATTCTCATTAAATTAATATTGAATTGAAGTTAGTTAAAGAGACAAACAGTGTATATATACTTAAAAAATAAGTTATTTTGTGAGCTGAGTGATCAGTATTGAAAATAATATAATCTATGTTAAAACTAGATGTCCAATATTTTTAAAACTTACGATCCAAATGGCATTTACGAATTTGCATAACGTCTTGACCGTGAATTAATGAATACATATTTCTTCCAGTTAGCTCTTCAGATGTATAATTAAGAAGCTCTGAGACCCTACAGAGATAAACAATTAATAAATCAAACATTTAAGATTTATAGAGTTTTTAAATTAAATAGTTTACATTTAGATTATTTAAATTCATTGAGAATATAAGTTAGTCATAAAACTAGATGGTAAATATTAATACATCAAATGTTTGCAGCATTTTCTTAAGTGTTAAATTAAATTGAATTTGTTGTTCTTTATAAATACAATTCACTTAACAATTTGCTGATTTCAAGTGAAGGCGTGTTAAACAAATTACAGTAAATTAAAATTTAACACAAACAATTAATGCGATTAATAAATATTAAAAAAGCTTTTGAAGACTAATTACAAATTTTTTAAACATTCTATTTTATGTGATTTTATATATAAAGAATTAAAAATTTTAATACCATTGTAGAAAATAGAATTTTGTAAAGCTGTTAATCTAAAGTTAGGCAAAACTAATTCAAACTTTGAAACGTATTTTGTATTAATGATTCACTCGCTTCACTCGAGTTTTATATTAGTTATACAATTAAAAAAAGTTATTATTATAAAACATTTTGAAATATAAAAAAGAATATATATAGTGTTCATATATATAGTGAAATATACAGTGTTATATAGTGTTATAAAAGTTTTTGCATAATTTTTAAAATTATTATAAAACGATCTCTTATATTAATCAGTCATATTAATACTCAATGTAAAAACACTTTTGGCAACTTATAGCGGCCAACTTGTCTGACTTAAAGTGCATCAAAAACGTGTATGAAATTGTCTTATTTCTTCTCTCGGAGAGGAAGAAGTGGTCGCACTGCGATTGCATAAAAAAGAAAATGATTTCTAAAATATGGTCAGAAAATGCAAATAAATACTTGCATGCTATAAATACAATAAACAAAATTAATTAAAATATTTCAACATCAAAACTAAAAATAATGAGTATTGGAAGTGGTGATAGTTTATCAAAACTTATAACAAGAAATTGACCATTAATTTTATGTGAATGACGATTATTTCTTTTATTTTACTTCTCTCCGATGTGTTCATAGAAACTAATGTATAATATCTTTAGTGAAGAAGTAAGTTTAAATTCTATGCCAAACAGAAAGGGAAGAGACTGATCATATGAATCCATCGATTCAGTCTTTTCAACTTTTTGACATTAACCCCATTGATTGAAATATTAAACATAATTTATTGCATTAATCATTTCTATAATGTTTTGAAAAATTATTTTTTATAATAATTGAAGAATTATTAAATTACTCTTAACTTAAACGTATTGAATGTTTATAGAGTTTGAAGCAATTACATGGAAATTGTTTTAAAAACGTTTAAAATATTAATTTATTACTTTTAGAATCAGATGACCACTCGTACAGTTTTCCAAGTTTTGGTGTAAACAAAATTAAGTTTGAAAAATTGGTAAAACTCGTGAAAACACAGTTATTTTGAAAATGATATGGAGTGCAGAAGCACTCGAAACGTTTTTCACTTGATTTGAATGAATTCAAATCTCAGTTATCTCATCAATTCTTTATATTAATAATTACATGTTAGGACCCAACAACACAAGGGTTTATTTATTTATTTAATTTATAAATAAAGCAAAATATATTCTATATTTTTTTATAATAAGTACTTTTGTGTTTTAGAATAGGCAAATGTTATGTAATGTTGTGAATTTAATTGAATCCAATTTCTCTTACTTAATAGCAATTTATTAATTTTCGCCGCCGGCCTTTCCTTTCTGCTCGTTGGGAGAGATAAAAGGCCGAACGGAAAAATTTTTAACCTTGATTTTTCTAAAATAGATTTGCAAATCTAAATCTAAAATCATATCCCAAAAAGCGGATTTGAATTTTAGTTTTTGTTTCATATAATTGTAATGTATAAATTTAAATTAATAAAATTTTCAAATATTTAATTACTTAACTATTATAAATCTTATATTTAGTAAATATTAAAAAAAACAAAATTTGTATAAATTAAATCTATTAATGGATACAAGTTTTAAATGATTTCAAGTATCTTTTTAAAAATGACATCTAACTATAAAAAGTTGATTTCCATAAAATAATTATATTGGTATAAATCAACTCTAATAAATTTAAAATAATTCACTTAAAATTCGCTAAAATATCATATATTAAAAACACATTCGAAAAATATTTATTCCGAAATAATTTTTATATTATGCTAATAATATTGTTTATCTCAACGTTTTATTAACTTATAAGTCACAGCACTAACGAAAATAAAGTAACTTTTTATGAAACATAAAAAAGTCACTCATCATTAAATATAAGCATTTAGAAAATACTTTCGTAATGCCATATAATGCCATATAATGGCAAATGAGAAAAAGCTTGGGGCGAAAATTTGACTAAAGATAAGATAAAAAGAAAAGGAAAATGTTTCGCAGACTCAAAATCGAAACGATAAATACCTGGGCTCGCAGTGCGCTATTCTGAAGTCGAGACCAAGCCTTGTGACAAACATGTCGGACTCGAGTCTCAGTTCGTTGATGGAGGGCGGCGGCAGAGCGATGGCCACCGCCACCAAACCAATTATCTTTGTCGCGCCGGTCGTGTCGCGCCTCTCGTGCATTTCGGGCCTCAGGTGAGCGATGATGTGCACCACTCGATAGCCACTTGACTTGAAATGCTGACATCCCCTCTTCGTGAGCGTCGACTTCATGCGAATGCAGAACTGTCTCTCCATCGTGTCGTTCGCGCCCGTCATCGTAATGTGATTATGGGAGTTCGTGTACGGCGCGCCCACATCTGATTCATTGCTGGCGCTCGAGCCCACTGAGGCGGGTGGCAGTGGCGATGAGCTCAGCTGATGTGCCGCTGACGCCGACACGCTCAGACCTAATCAGCGAGTAATCACACCTAATCAGTGCCAATCAATGCCAATCATACCAAACTCGCCATTCATTCAAACCGATTATGTCTCTATTCATCAGCGATTCTTTCGCTTTATTATAGAATATATAATTGTATAAATTCTATTTGATTGAAACACACTTATATAACAAATTATCGATGATAAACATCTAAACTCTTTAAAAACTTATCGTAAAAACATTATTCTAAATAAGTGACACACAATTATTGTACTAAATTATGTTATGTTATTTATCTTAAGTATTCCTCCGTAACATTAATATTTAGATTATTTCAATTCTAACAATACTATTCTTAAATTATTATCGTATCAAGTTATATGTTTTAATACAAATGATATGCAAATAATTTTATTACGATTGTTGATATTATCAAATTTTTAAAAATATTTATTAAAATGATAATTTAATGAGAATAACTAATTTAATATTTTTAAATAAGCGAATTTAAAATTTTGATGACTACCGTCTTATCAAAAATATTATTACAAAGTATAAAAATAATCGTAAAAATAAATTTTAAAGCAAACTTAGTTCAAAGATAAACTTTCACTTTTAACAATCAGCAAACAAAACGTCACGAAATGTTAGAGTAAAAAAACTGGTGTTTACACAGCTAATTGAGGTAACTTTAAAAAATACAATTGTTTGGTTTAAAATTCAGCGAATGTATAACTTTAATCCAATCAATTTGGACAACAGATCAATGATATAAATAAATTTAATGCCGCATTTATAGTAAGAGGTTAAAAAACTAGAAAAAGTCATAACTCTCTTTCTTCGAAACAACTTAATTGCAAAACTGCGTAATTGTAGGTTTACTTACCTAATTGTTCAGCCAGTTCTGCGTGATCTTGTTGATGAGTATAATCAAAAACACTAGATCCTGTCATTTCGACCTATTATATAAATGTAAAAATATATAAATCATGCCTATATATTTCCTCTCCTTAATTAATAATTATTATCATGTTATTATGTATAAATTTTGTCATTCATTTTATTTTAAAATAAGTTAATTCATTAACAATAAACACGAAAATTAGGTATACTTTAGATTTTTTTTTGTTTATTCATGCTTTTTTTCAAACAAGCACGTAATTTTAAGCCATATTTTAAAGTAAGTAATTAAGTTATTAAATTTGATATTAATTATAACTAAATTTCTTTTTTTTATTCAAAACTATAATATTTATTAAGAGTAAATTAATGGTATTTAATTGTATTTTGATCAAATAGCTTATTAAGTAAATATAATATTAATGATAATAGCTTTTAAGTTTAGTCTTTTTTGAAATTTACAATTGTTTTTTGCTACTATTCTACTATTCTTTCATTGAACTAAAATATTGTATTTAACGCTTCCTTTCCTTTTCTCTCGTGGAATAAGAAAAGGAACAATATTTTGATGATAAAGTTAACATTCTATTCATTTATTCTACTTATTAAATACTGTATCGTTAATACTTTACTTAATATTCAAAAAACTGATATTTTATAGATTTGCTGCCAACTTGTAATTAGTGGTATTTTAATAGACATAACTGAAAATTCTTTCTACATTCAATGTTGAATCTATAGTTCTTTAGTTGATTTTGATTTAATAAAAAATCTACATTTCTATTGTTATGAAAAGATAATGTTTTTATTGCATCAGAATATTGTGATATTCAGTCTTTTTAAACATACATGTGTCGAGTCTATCTGTGATTCTTGAATAGAATATTTTAAAGTCATATTGATTTATTCAATTCATACACAAAAACATTAATAAATTCTTACAATTAAATTATTTAAATCGATGACTAATTGCAAAATAATAATCTATTCGATATTATTCATTAAAGCCCATTGAGTCAACTCGTAATTATGATTCATTTAAAAACAAATATAAAAATAATGTTAACCATACGAAAATATCTGTAACTTACTTGACTTAGTCCCAAATATATCGATACAGTTTCTGAAATGTA
>JAQIYA010002100.1:0-10707 GCA_034699355.1 Microtritia minima
GTATAGCACATCAATACATAGCCAGAGGGCATTCTCACTAATCTTTTGAAATGATTTTAATTAATAGCATCTGTGCAAAGTTAGTAAGTGTATCATAGCTGTGGTCAAGACTTAGTGGTGCCTATTTATGGCTTCACAATTTTAAACATCTGTTAATAGTTTAAATTATTGATATTTGCTATTGTTTGGCTCCGCCCCTAAATCCCTTACTAAATTTATAAAGTAATATGGATATGGATATAAAAGTACCAAATTTTATTTAATAATTAAATAATTTTCATCATTTTGGGTACATATATAGCGTGAACATCTAATTTTCTGCCACTTATTTTTTTGTTAAATGAACTCTGATATCAAAAAAAGGTACGGCAATGCTTAGATATAATTTGTTTGTTTTTAGAGCGTTCTTAGATATAGTGTATTTTGGTTTGAGAGTCATAATGACTTAGAATCTATTTTTAAAAGTAAATTTGGTTAATGAATACAAACTATATGTTTACAACTTGTTTGTAAAACTTAGCTTAACTTCTACATAAAGATTATTATTATTATATTGTGATAGACAATATTAAAATGCATTTCATAATATGCTAAATAATTAAATATGATTATTTATTGAATTTTATTTTAGTAATGGGATAAAGACTAAATGCGAAATTTATAAGCTACCAAACAAAATCAGCTAAAACTTATTTTTAAAGGTTTAATTTATAAAATATAGTGTTTTATGATAGAGTCTCAGACTCGGACTCACGACAAGTCAGACTAAGATTTAACTAATACTCGGACTCAGACTCTCAACCTATATAGTATTGTAGTCTCTCGCAGTCTCTTAAAGAATTATATTGTATTACAAATAAATAGTTTATAGTGTGTTTTAAGAATCGATTTGAATTATTACAATGATATAAAAAATATGATATATGTTTTATACTTGATATTAAAAGTTAAATTTAAAATAAACAAAAAAGTACTATTATGGTAAATATTTATATACTCTGACAGACGTCATTATACTTTAGAGACTCTCTGAGAGTCCAACTGAGACTCTCCAGTCTGGAAGAGTCCGAGTCTCAGAGTCTATTTGAAACACTAATGAAGTATTGAAAAATGATCAAATTCGCATACTTCAACAAATTGGCCCGAATGAGCGAATTTCCCGAATCGGAAGTATGTCCAGAACCAACATTTGCCGTATTTTGACCGGAATTTTCATTGGCTATTCCTTCATTTGTTTTTTCCGCATTTTGATTATAATTCTCTATAAAATAAATTAAAATAATAATATTAAATAATATTTTGAGCATACATTGCTTACGCGTCTCTTCATCTTCATCTTCAAAAATTTTATTGTAAAAGTTAAAAAATTATTTTAATTGTATTTTATTTTATATTTCTTATATCTTATTGTTATTATCTTATTATTATAATTCTTTCATTTGTTAACACCCTTTCACAGAATATCAGCTTTGGTCGAGTGAATAGGGAGTATAAATATCAATAAATTCAAATAAATAATGTTTTGAGCATACTTTGCTTACGCGTCTCTTCTTCTTCAACTGTTTCTTCTCTGGTTATTTCATTTGTTTTTTCATTTCTTTCATTGTCATTATTATCGCATTCGCAAATTTTCATAAATTGCAACAATAATACGGCAGAGCTAATCACTAAAATATTTGATAATTTCATTTATTCAAAATTTTTCAGTTTAGAAATGTCTAATATTTATTTAATTGATCAAATATGGTTTGAATTACAAGTGAAGTCATTTTGAATAAAAATCTGTGCGCGTAAGTAATATCAGGATTATATTTGTTTCATTGAAAGTAGCATTAAATTGCTATAAATGTTGAGTAAAATTTTTATTTATTTTTTATAACTCTATAATAAAATTTAAGTAATGAGAAGCAAAGGTAAAACTATTTATGCATATAAATAATGGGGAATTAATTGAGTTTATTATTTTTGAAAACAAATTTGTTTAATAACAATAAAATTATAAATAAAATCAAAATAAATTTAAATCAAACGTTTGATTTTTTTCCGAAAATTTGGGACACCAAACAAGTGATTGATATTTATCTATTTATTGGAGAGTTTGAAGAATTGAATTATCATCAAATAGACAAATATAATATATTTGTGATTTAATTGATAAAACGGTCAGATATTTATAAAAAATATTTTTCATTTTAAGAAATGCAATATATGGGGAATTATTATGAATCATCTGAAACAATGCTTTCTATCACTGTCTAAAAATTCAACACATTTCTAAATAAATAAATTTATGCTATTTATAAAATTTTAATAGTAATTTTAAATTTAATTTAATTTCTATAAATACTAATAAAAATTATATGCTTAAATGAATAAGAAATATTGTGCGTGATTTTACTTGAAATGTGCAATTTTTTAATTTTAAGAATACAAAAAAATTTGTATTCTTAAAATTAAAAACATCATCCAATTAAACGGAGGTTTGAAGGGATTAAAGTAAATCAATTAAGTTAAGTATATTTTTATATATATATATTTATATATTGTAAATAAATATCAGTTTTTAAAGACGAATTTAAAAATACTAAACAATCATTATCGGATAAGACGGTTAACAAATTTTGTTGCTCTAATATTTGATATCCAAACTGCACATTCAGCATATTTTGCTAGTTTGTATGTGCACTAAAAGCCGGTTGCGTTTTAAATCAAAATAGAAGTATATTTGTAATTTCTTAATTAGAATTCGTTAACACGAGTTGATACTCGTTTTGATATAATTATCATTTTTTATGCCATTGAAAACTGTTAGTTTTCTAACCTTTATGTTTTCTATATAAATTGAAATACATTTTTCAAATAACTTACTCTATAGTGGATAACACTTTAATTTCACTACTATGCCATAACATCGAATTAAACTAGTTTTTTCGTTAATTACAGTTCAAAGTATTAGTATTGTAATAATTATAAAATATAATTGAGATAAATTAAACTTTTTAACATATCGTCAAATAAATCTAAATTAGTATCAATCAAATCCTGTCCGCGCAGGACATCCTTTATCCGATTTAACGCATGCAATATATTCCCTAAGAGGTTATGTGTAAATATAGAGTACATTTATATTTACAATATTATCGATTAATTTGATTATAAATTATTTAAATTCTAACAAATTATGATAAATTTTACATTATCTCAAAAAGATTTTCTATTTGTGATTGTAATGGCAATTATCGGTACGGTTTGCGTTATTTTAATTGTCATATACAGCAACAATTGTGATCAGTCATCAAAGCTCAACGAAGACAGTGCTCTTCTGTCGAAATCGCAGAAAAAAAGATTTAGCATAATTCACATGTCGATGAGACCGCAAAGCGCTACCGCTGCCAGAAATACTCAGTATCTCAGCCAAGAATAGATTACCAGCATTTCAATTATCACCATAAGTAGCCGTGAATATAAATAATTTTTCTTTTGTTTCTATTAAAAATACTAAATTATATTTTATTTTAAAAAAATAACTTATAGATTAAAATATTGCACAGTTTATTAATTATGAGACAAAATATTATAGCCATCTTTATTGGCTTTTAAACACTGTTTGGTAAGTCTATTTGTTTAGTATATCATTCATTCATAAGCAAATTTTATAATTTTTAGATAAAAGTTTGCGTTAATATGATAAATAGAAACTATTCAAAAATTGCTATTTCTAACAACCAATAATTAAAGTACAGGAATTATAAAAATGCTGAATTATGTCGTCCGCATATTTCACATCTATTGTTCTTCATATTCATAATCGTTTTAATACGCGTGAATCGTCACTGAAATTATTTGCCGACAGAGACCTTAACTTTATGATTAGATCTGCTGCCGTTGTGGTTAATGTTAACAAGAGGCTCGTCGTCGTCCTCCTCATACGAAACGTTATTGGAAATGTTTTTCTCGTGTGACTCTGTCTGATGACGCTGTCTATCGTATCCAACTTTAACCAAGCCGTCCAATACGTTTATACCAAGTCCAGAGCCATTTCGGTCGTTTGAGAAGAACATTTGGAAAATTCTCCTATATTTTAATTAATTTGATTTAATTATTTAAATAAAGCAAAATTGTTGTAATTATATGTTTAATTTAATGATAAATATTGTATAAATAGTACAAACGATAAATCGCTGATTCAATATTAAGAGATAAAAAATAATTATTTTTTATAAAAATATTTTATTTTAAAGAATGCTAGAAAAATATTATTTAATTATTATTTACTTAAATTATTTACAAAATATTAGTGCAGTAATATCCAGAATGTGACGACAAGAAGTGAATACAGTTAGTAAAGTACAGTTAATTAAGTTAGTAAAGTAGTATACACTACCGAGAAACTCGTTTTATGCAACTCTTATGGGAATTCAAAATGATTGATAAATCAAAATTTGCTTAAATCCCAACTAATTTACACTATTTATCAATTTTGTAAACTAACTGTATTCAACATGTAATTTTTTTACTAAAGCATTATGAATATTAAATGTAATTTTATATTTTAAATGCTAAACAAGTTGCAAATAGTAAGAAAAAAGAGCAAAAAAAATAAAAGTTTATATGCGTCTACCATAATAGGCATATAAAAGCATATTTATACACGAATAAAGATTATAAATGTTAATAAAGACTGAATGAAATTTTAATATCTTATTTAATTAAAGGTAAAATTTTGAATACAATCCAAATCATTTTAAATGTCAACTAAAAATATAAACATAAATCTATTGCCAAATATAATCAATAATGAAATTTAAATTCAATAATGAAAGTTTACAAAAATGTTTTCCAACTCCGAGAAAGAGAAAATTAATTCATTCTAATTAATTAATTCTTTATTGGTTTACTAATTAATAAGATTAAAAGCTATTTTAATTATATCATACTTCTCTATGAAATAAAACTAATGCAAAAAATTTAATTTTAAAATTTTAATTCCTCCAAATTTAAATTATGAAATTTTATTTAAAAATATATTTTATATAATTAAAAATTTAATGATATTAACAACTGTCTCACCCGAGATCAATGCCAACGTCTACTCTTCTCGGCTTACTATCAGTTATTGTCCAAACTGATAAAAAAGTTATCAATAAAAATATTAATTTATATCTAAATACCATTTTGATTTGAATTTTTTAATTCAAAATCTCTTTGATTATTGAGCTAAAAATTAGTGAGAAGAATATTTTATAGTTTCAAATAAAAAACTTTTAAAATTCACTTCAAAAGCAAAACAAAAAATTTTAAAAAAGTGGCAGAAATTCGCGGAAAGAAGATATTAGTCTTGAACTCTCTTCTCTAGAAAAACTAGTTTTATTAAAATTGATACTAATCTTAGTTAAGTTTGTATATTATTATTAAAATATATTTCTTGTATTTTTCTATACATTTCTTGTATTTCAAGTTTACTTATATCTGATATTTTGAAATAGGTAGCAATTATTTATGTTGACGTCAATTCAGTGGATGATACAAGTATGCCCTCTCTTTATCCTTCTGTATCTTTCATTGTGGTTTCAAAATAATATTTGCAGTACGCGATAGAGTGTAAATTCTAAACAAAAATATTTACTTGACAATCGAGTTAAAAGGGAAATTTTCGATTTCTCACTACAACTATATTTGCATTAATAAATAGCTAATTATAAGTAATTAACATTGCTATGTCTACTGTACTCGTTAATTAAATTGAAGAACGACATATGCTTATTAAACTGTATCCTGGCTTTAGTTTTACATTATATTTATCTAAGTTTTATTGTTATTTTATTATTATTTTAAAAAATAATAATAAATATAATAAATTTCACTAATAAAATACCGAATAATTCTGATTTAATAATACATTAATGGAACCTTGATTTATATATGCGAAATAATGATAATTAATACAATTTATTTTTATTTTTTGTACTTTATGTATCTAAAAATAAATAACAATTCAAAAAATTTCCAAGCTTATCATGCATTGAAATTATTATTAATTTTGATGCATGACGATTCTAAATGATTAAAAATAATAACTTAATATATACATGTATTTGCATTTTAATAATAAAAAATTCATTTAACCGAATTTTCTAAAGTAACTAAAAATTAAATAATCTCATTTAATTTAATTTAATAAAAATATGTACATAGATTGTTATTTTATTTTTAATATCTTAATATATTTTTTATTCAATTTAAATTCCATATATTGGAAAAGCATAGAAAATGATGAATACCGTTACACAGTTTTACATAATGCCAATTATTGTTGTAAATGCGCGCATGATTTCTTTATTTTAGTTTTTAACCATCATTATGAGATATGTAAAAACTGTAGTATGAGAGTGGAAATTTGATACATTATTTTAATATAAAATTTCAGTTTAATATATCGATAGCAAAATGCATTATTTTTTGGCAGATATTTGGTTTGCACTGTATTGTGAATTATTTGAAAAACAAGCGCTTTAAACGAAACAACAACTGCAACCAAATAGCAGTCACGTGCGCACCACAACACTGTAACCATGGTGTTTGTGACATCGCTCAACACATCCCACCATACAGTTTGTGCTCAATTCAATAAATAAATGCTAAATCGAAAATTATATTTAATTTTGTTAGCAATTAATAAAAAACATTAATGCCACGAATAGCGCTATAATTTGCTCAATAGTGAGCTTGTAATACATTATAATAAAAAAGTACAAAATGTTGTAATAAATAGATATGACAACGACTCAGTGACAGTCAAATCGGTAATTAATGTTTTATTTTAATTATTTATGATTAATTATAAATGCAATGAAAATAGTATAAATGAAATGAACAAAATTCTCGCATAACATCATAACAACATAACATCATATTTATGATTAACTGCTGCGATGATTGAAACGCCTGTTTGCGCGGACGCCGGCCGTGAGTGCGCGACTTACAGACTGTAACATGCATTGCGTGAGACTCGCCAAACACATCAAAATCGTATGTCTGTGTCGCGCATGAGACACAAGTTTGCTAACTGTCAAAAGTGGTGATCACTGCTCCGTTGCATAGCTGTATCTCCCGTTCGCACACCGCATACTAACTATGGCTAAACCGGTCGTCGATAATCTGTCTCTCGTTATCTGCAAGAAGAACGAGTTGAAGCTCATTCAGACGCCCATTCCAGACATCGGACCCAATGGTAATTGGCTTGCGATTCAGTTGTTTTCAAATAACCAGCGATTAATTATGTTAACCCATACGCAGATGTGTTATGCAAGACTCACTCGGTCGGCATTTGCGGCACTGATGTTCACTTATGGAAACATGGGTACTATCTCTTGACAACTATTAACGGTTACTTTCGATTAGATTTCGGGTTTATCTCATATTTGCTGTTTAATGATTTGTAAGATATGTGAGCACTTATGTGGTGAACACTCCGCTCGTGTTGGGCCACGAGGTGAGCGCTCTCGTGGTCAAAGTGGGCCAAAATGTGAAGAACGTGAAAGTGGGCGATCGGGTGGCGGTCGAGCCGGCCATTCCGTGCCGCTCGTGCGGCCTCTGCAAGGATGGCCGCTATAATCTGTGTGTGGCCGGCAATCAACACGTGCTCGGATTCCCGCAACACGACGGCGGTCTTCGTCGATACTTCGCCCATCCCTCAGATTTCTGTTACAAGTTAGTCAACTCTCTCTTTTCATATTCATTTTATTTCAATTGAATGCACATTAGATAGAGATTGGGTAAATAAGGTGTTATTATTGTTGGCTATAGTGGCCAAACTATAGTTGGCTTATATCAGTGAATATTCTTCATTCGTTATAATGATATTTAAGTTTGTATTATTAAGGTTTTTTCTATAAAGTAGACCGATTTGAATCTCTATTTGTCGTACCTTTATATTTATTGTTATTACATAAAATAACTATAATTAACTTATAATTCAAATTTAGACTCGACAGTAAATTATTCCAATCTAACTTCTAATATCAATTAGTTGTGTATCAAATAGTGCAACATTTAAATACAGTTGTATAGAAAACACACAAATTGTTTCTCTACATTCACGCGAGGATTGTATTGAATTGTTTTGACAGGTATGACGCAATAATGATGTAATAGCTCTATCATTGTTGCCACAGACAGACCACACAATAGACAAATTATGATATGATGCAAACTTGATAACTATTTGCGAAATAAATATTTCTCCAAAATTGCGAGACTAACGAAAGTGTAACTGTGATGCAGGGCTTGATCTTGATTTCTAATAATAAAGTTGGTTTAATAAAAGCCATATAATGTATGTTTTACTGCTTGCATCACTTTATTAATACAGTTTTTTGGCTATAAATCATAGATATAATGAAACATAAAGAGACTCAAAATAAGATGAAAGAATAAAGTGATTTTAACTTTTTACTTAAGCATTTTTATGTTTTATATGATATATACAACGAGAAAGTTAAGTCGAGGCTAGAGATGGACAAAAAATGTCTTAAAGTCTCAGACTTAGACTTTATAATCCTAAACTCTCAAAGTCTCAATTAATAAAAATTAAAATTTAAAAATAAATTTAATACAATTAATATTTGAAACTATAAGATTTCAATATTAAATATTATTTAAAGTGTATTTTAATTATGACTAAAGATATAATCACGTAATTTATAATTGTTATAAAAACAGTTTTCGCTAAAATTAAGTTCAGTTCAAATCATCTCAATATAACGCGTCGGGAATAAAAATGTTACCTATTCAATTTTTATTAATAAAAAATTTACTAATAAACATAATTAAACTAAATTTGCATCAATTATAGTACATTTAATTACCGACAAAACAAATTTAATTAATCACAGATAGCACGCCACGATCAGCTGCAGTACGAATTTTCGTCAAGACTTTTCATGGCGTTCTGGCAGTAGTTTTTTGGTGTTTTCCGAATTATATCTTTAATTTTATTTATCAAATCTTCATGATTATCACATGTCCAGCAATTCTCGTACACTTTTAGCTTTAAATAAGCCCAAATTTTCAATTGGTCTTAATTGGGGACATTTTGTGGGTTAATCTCTTCGGGTACACAATTGATGCCAACAGCTTCAAAAATCTCAATTGTGTTTCTGGCGTAATGCTCACTCGCCATATCGGGCAAAAACACGTATATGCTATCATTATGATCATCAATATTATGCAAATCATTGAGATCTTAATTTGGTTAAACATTATTAATATAAACCAATTTAGTTAACCGAAAATTCAAGAAATTTACAATACATTTTCTGATCTATTCTTCTTTAGAGCCTGACATCACTGTTATAACAGACATATAAAATCAAATTGATGACTATATATGATTAATACATCTTAAAGACCATATAAAAAATTAAAATAACATTCAATATTGATTTAATTCAATATTTAAGTTTAAATTTAGGCCTAATGTTTTCGTTTCACTATTATTTTCAATGAAACTGCCAAAACGTTTTCTGGCCTCATCATCTTTAGAGGCTGATATCATGGTCATCAAAGACATATAAAATCAAATCGACGAATGAATATGACTATGACATCTTAATGATGATATTAAGATTCAAAACAATAACAATTAAAGTTTGTTTAATTCACTAATTACGTTTGAAATAAGGTAACGTTTTTATTCCGGACGCGTTATATCATCAAAATTTTTAAAAAATCTTAAATTATTTAAAATATCACACACTATTTAACTAAAATCGAAAAACCCTTCAATGATCCAGATTTATGTATAATTAATTTTATGTCCAAATGTCAGCATTTATATTCTATTGTTGAAGAAAAAGAATTTAAAACTTTTTACAAATCACTAAATCCTATTTATAAGTTATTTTCATGTCGTAATTTGAAAAGAAATATATCATCAAATTACCAATTAAATAGAGCATAAATCAAAAATAATTAATATATATTCTTTAATATAGTAAAAATATTAGAGTCTTTGAGACTCAGACTCAGACTTTGGACTTTTTTAGAGACTGAGACTTTGAGTTGAAGGAGAGACTTAGACTCAGACTTAGACTTTACATATGAGACTTAGACTCAGACTTTCTCCAAAGTCTGAGACTGACCATCTCTAGTCGAGACTTATAGGCTGATATGTACAATAAAACATATTTACATAAAACAAAATTTTTATATAATTTCTCGTTCATAAAGTTTGCCTTCGCTTAAGATGCAGTTCAGCACATCGAGCCATAAATGATTCATTTACTTAAAGAATATCGATATTGTTTTGATTTTGAAATATTTTCATGCAGTAGTCTATGTCTTTGATTTGTTTACTGCATGTATTATTTTCTGTACGGATTATGTCTGCTATAGCTTTGCATTGCATATAAGTGTCGACTTAACTTTCTCGCAGTATATTTCACATTCGCTCTCATAATTTAAGACTCTCTACATCTCTTTCTACTCTTTTTCTTATACTTGTTATTTTATTTTAGTTTTCAGGCTATATTTATTGTTTAATAATGATTTATTTTAAATTTAGCAACAATTAAAATTGCAAATCATTATTCATTTTATGGTCTGATAAAAAATTAAAATATAATGATTATATTAAATTATTTAATTTATCTCAACAATAAAACTCATTGTTGGCAACTTATTCAACTTAAGGCACACAAACGTGTA
>JAQIYA010002101.1:0-10707 GCA_034699355.1 Microtritia minima
ATTTTTTAAAAAATTAATAAATAATTTTGAATGATTATAAAATACGAAAAGTCTATATTAATTATAAATTACAATATGTTATTAATAAAATTTTAAATTAATATTTAACTCTATCATATTCGATAATCCCTTAATGTTAGAATATTACTATTTAATATTTTAGGTTTTTTACTTAAGAAAAAATTTGTTATTTGTTCTGTAAAATAGAGAAATATCAGAACACATAAAAGCCGTCTCAGTGGGCCATCGAAAGTGCTAACTTTGTTCGCTTTGACTTAAATGTTAATTCAGGAAAACTCGGAGTTCTATAATTTTTATCTAAAAAACGCAGACGTATTGACATACTTTGCCGGGCTTTCACTTAACTGTATTAAAAAGAGAATTCTCTAATATATTTTTGTCGACAAAATCATACACTTTTCAGTTTACTTTTCTGGCGCACACATTTCAAAAAAACTCTCAAACAAAATGACATAACCTCAACCAGTTATCTCCTTAGGGTATACTATACATCATAAATTTTTAAAATTAGAAATTTTATTATGACAAATATTTCATTTCTTGTTTTATATTTTTTTAATATTGATTTTTATTTATTTTAAGAAATATTTAAAAATTCAACATAACATTCTTTACAAAATTACTCATTAAAATATTGATATAAATTAATATTTATAAATATGAAATATTTTCTAAATATTGAATTAAATATGACTAAATAATTGATAAAACTCAAAAAAAATTTTATAATTTTATTTAGTTATAAATTGTGTGAATTTCATAATAAATTTATTATTTTCTAATAACGCAATAAATTTTATCTTCAGTTAAAATATTATTGTTAAAAAGAAATTTTTATCAACATAAAAATAAAAGAAACTTTGATATAATTAAAATATAATGAGTAACTTTTATATTTTGTACTTAAAAGTATAAGAAAAGTAAAACAACAAACTTTATAATTAAAAGTTGGTATATATATATATTGTAATTGAAACATTTTCAAGCTTTTGTTTAAAGTAATCTATTGTAATACAGAGTTTAACGATATGAAATTTATTGTTTTAACCAAATTAAATATTTAGTTAATATTAACTTAATATTAATAACAGTAATTTTATGTATACTTTATTATACATAAAAATTCATTCAAAATTGAAATATTGTTAAAATACTTATAATATTTTATAAAAAAAAATTAATAAAAGTAAACATTTTAAATCAATTAAAATTTAATTGTGATAATAAATCAAAACAATGATCTCGTAGTTACAAACTCGATATAGAATATGATGCAAATCGCATACAATATTTTATTATTACTATTGAATCTTGTGATGCCATCGAGAATGACTTTTATCGATTAATGTGTCAAAACTTAAATATTATATAAATTATATACAAAAAGAATATAAAAAATATTCCAAACACATTCCACAACAAAACAAAGTTACATATATTGCGAAATTCATGTAAATATTTTATGCGCTGTTTATATCCGTGTAGGGTATCATAAAAAAAACAAATAGCCCTATGTTTTTAGTGATATACCTTTTAAACAATTTATAACAATAATGCTTTTTTAAAAATTAAAATTAACAACATTAAAATAATGTAATTATGCTTTTACAGTATTAGAAAGTACTATTTATATTCAATTAATTAATTCAAATATATTTGTATAAATTATAATGTTATAAATACATTTTAGGGATTATTCAATTCTATAATTCATTCATTGGTCCATTTATTCTCGCCTTCGCACAGACAAACAAATGAAGACGTATTCGCATAAACTCTTCTTTTGTGAAGAAGTTTTTCTTTACTGAATTAATGAGATTGTAAATGCAAATATCGATGAGTGAGATTTGCAGATAGTGTTGCCAAATCGTGTTTTTAAAATCCTGGACTTTTTTCAAAATTAGCCAATTTATGATGTAGAATACTATTAGTAGATAAAATAGTGCAATCGTCCAAATCGATGCATAAACTTTTCCTTTTAATATCTTTATTGCTTAACTAATTAATGAAATATTTTTTTAGGTTTATATTTGCAAACTTAAATTACAATATAAAATTTTTATTTAGAATGTAATGTTGTTTATTTGCATTTACAGCAAACATACTTTTATTATGTTTTCATATAGATATGCAAGTAAATGCATTTGCACTATAAATAAAAAACAAATATCTTTAATTTATAATAAATGAATGTTTGAAATGTTGTAAATCTTGGACATTCCATAGTCCAGGATAGATGCTCTCACGCACACATGACAGAGCACGCAAAACGTGTACAGTTGGTCACCCAATTCGCATCGCCGTTGGCATGCGATACCTTTCTATTGAGGCTTTCGAATTCAATATCAAACTGAAACTTTACTCTAAACATCTCAAGCTCGGCAAAGAAGTGCCTTTTAGGGGATTACTTAAAACGTCTACAAGTGGCGAATATTAAACTAAATCATACAAATACAGAGCACAGGCTCTTTCATAGACTAGACTATAAATACAAGTAAAGAATATAATAAATTTATTGTTTGTATTTTTTTTTTAAAAAAACATGCGAAAAAGCAATTTTGCTTTCTATAAAAATGAATTAAATAAAAGTCTCGTTTAAATTCTATATTTGGATTTATGATTAATGATTCACAGAAAATTGAATACTCTCTAAAATTGAAATATTAAAAAAAAATTTAAAAATGTATTATTTTGAAAATAATTTTTGCGAATTTAACTTTAATATAAACTATATTTATTAATATATACAAAATAAAATTAATTATTCGACTAAATAATAATTTAATTTTTAAAAAATTTAAAGAAATTCAAGAAATCATGTAAATTTAAAAGTTGCGATTAAAAAATTTCAACATAAAATATTATTTATTTCCTTTCAAAATCTAACGTAATATTAATTAATATAAGTAAAAATTGTAAATAATATTATTAATTAAATTAAATTGATATATGTTATAATATTTATTTTAACTAAACAACGCCGCGAGCAATATTAATAATTTAATTATTTTAAATGTCAAGATTTATGATTTTTAACTAAAAGCATATTTTTTTAATAGGCATAAACAAGAAAATAAATCTACTATTTATTTAAGTCATTGTCACCTGATTTACTGCGAAAAATATAGAAAAAGCATTGCGATGTGTGTGCGCTCGTAGGCGAGAGAGAAGCTCTTCAATTATTGAATTACTTTTAAAAATGTGGAAATTATGTCAACATTTATCGAGTGTAACGACAAAAAAAAATAGTGCACATTCGCTAATCGCTTATGTGGAGAAAATAGTTTTTCTGCTATTTTCCTGTTTCTCGAGTGTTTACTGCTTACGAGCAGCGAAATCGCTTTTTAATGTCGTCACCATTATCTTGTTTTTTATGAATGAAACGAAATTGCATTGTTTAAATCTAGTTTGCTTTACTAGAGGTAAATAAATGGTGTGCCGTTAGACAGTAGCTGTTGAATCAGTAATTTATTTATTTATATATTTGGTTAATAAATAAATTTTCAAATTACGCTTACGCTATATTTGTAGTTATGTTGAATAAGTGTTTGCGTTACAGCGAATTGTATTACACGCTAAATAAAGAAATAATAGCTATATTTATTTTACAATTATTTGGTTTGAAAGCATATAAGAAATGGTGTTAATTTCAAAACATTGACGTAAGAGGCTGTGTATGCAATTTAGGCGAAAGTTAAGTTATTAGCTGTAGTGTATGTACACTCCGTGTCGCATCACTATTAATGTGGCATTTTATTCATTGTCATAAACTCTGGACTTTTCCATAACTAATAGTTAAATAAGTGTATCTCGTATGACATCACTATATATTAGCCACATTATACTTTACTCTTTCACATGTAAAATAGTATTTTATAAGACATGTAAAACATCACATCAATTCATTAAAGTAATAGCGTTCATACAACACAGTCGTTGTATGTGTTACTTTAATCCTACGCTTAGGCATAGAATAAGTGTGCGCTGTCTTGCTCTGGTTATCTCCTGTTTCGCTCTACGCTTCTGGTCAGGACTGGTCATCGGCAACGGCAGGACACATACATAACAATAGTCAAATATATTTTATATTCATATTTTGATTAATTTAAGAAATTCTAAAAAACTGTTTACTAAAATTTTACATTTATTTACATATATGACTCTCTTTACTTAATTAAATCGAAAAATATTCATATTTAATGTGCTTTATTGTTGTAATAATAGTACATTCCTTCTAACCATCCGTAATGTTGTTATGCAGTCATAATTTAATTTAATTTGTAATTTTAATTTGATAAATTAATACAATGTATAACTATTAAGGAAATCCTGAATTTCGTATTATCTCTTAAACTCATATAAACTTCAGGTTAAAACAGTCTGAAAATTTAAATGTTGCGCTAAACCGTAAACAAGCGTAATATCATTTAAAAAGACAATCACAATATATTAGAAACAGGATTGGCGTAAATCGGGTAACAATAAACTTTACTTTGGGATAGAATTGGGATATATATAATTTAGAGTACATTTTGTGTTTATACAATTATGATATTCATCACTTTTATCCATATAACAAAACATCTAAGTTTAGTAACCTATAAATATTGGATAAATAGTTGGATAGATAGTTGAATTGATACCCGAACTTATCTAACAAAACAAAACATTTTTGAAATCCCGAATTACGATATCCCTGGCTAGAAGTACAGGTACACTCTCTGCACTGCGTTCACCCCAAATGCTATACAAACTCGAAATTATTTTCATTAAATAAATAAAGTTCGTGTACCTCGTGATTGAATTTCGTTCGAGTCTATTCTTGCATTTGCTTTTGAAATACATTCTGCTTACGTAACTCGTATTAAGCTATTTTGTTTGCTGAACCAATAAAAAAAAATATTTTCAATGGCAAATATTTACGGCAAATTCAATCAAACACGTGAAAGCTATTGCAATTTATTGGTACAATGGTCTAACTAGTCTGTAACTTAATTAATATTAGAATTAACTTATAAAAAGTTTGGGGTTAAGGCCATAATTATTTATTTTTACTTTGGATTTGACTTATGCTAATTTGTATTTAATTATAAAATGTTAATACATTGTAATATTTAATCTTTTACTTAATTTTGTCAAACAAGCACTATAAAATAATGAAAGAGTTAACCTTATATAATCTTATTTTGACATAAAAAAAAGTAAGCTTAAAGATTTGAGTGTCATGTCGTTACCAACTTTCGATAAAGAAAGCGTATGTCAAGTAATCTATTATTTATTTATTTTAATAAAGAATTTATAGAATAAAGTTTAGCTTTATATACTTGGATTGATAACAAAAATAATATAAAATTGGTGCTATTGTTGAAAATTACTTCTTAAATTTAATCAGTATAATCAATATAAAAAATAAATTTCAGATGTTAGAGAAGAACATTAAAAATAAATAAAGATACACTAAGTTTTATTTAAAAGTGGTATGAAAAGTAAGCAGTAAGAAGAAGGCAATCATATAGTTATATCTTTATGCGTATTAAACATCTACAAAATTTTACTTTTCAAAGTTTACGAACACTAATCTCACATGTATTGTAAGTCTAACTCATATCTAAAATATGTAGAAAATCTTGTGATCAAAGGGCTTATATTAAAGCGAATAGATATACATGTATTTGGATTTATACATGTATAGTCATATATTTGGCAGCTTGTGTTTGTTAAGTTGTTCTAATTAAACGACATCTTTGGCAGAAAAAAAGTGTACCAAACTGAGTACTTATGGGTACTTATGACAGCCTTTTCTTTCGTTGTGTCACTCAAGGGTAGGGTGATGTGGACATGACATGACATGTGAATTATATAAGGGAGAAAATATTCTCCCTTATATAAAATTTTGATAACATTTAACTTATAGAATTAGAAAAGAGTGGTATAATAATAGGTGGATAATCGTTAGAGTTATTAATGAACTGTTAGGTACAGTAGAACGTTATACTATTCGTTTAGTTAACAAAATTGTGTCTCACTTATTATATTGTTTTAAATGATCGCATCACTATTAGCTCATTATTGTAAATATTTTTGTTGCTTTAACCACACTTTATTATTATTTAAAATAAATATGGAAATTTCCAAACATATATTTTATATTTATAATAATATTCTATTATTGTATACAAAACAGCTCAATGTAATGGTAATTCTTGATTAAACATTAGCACAAAGAGTGAAAAAAATATGATTTAGTAATATATAGATGTGTCTAACTTTTCATTTAGTTTAGTTGCCAGAGTGACGACTGTGTAATTCTAGTCAAAAAGACGTTCATTAGTAATTCAATAGTATTTTCAATTCAGTATTACTGTCAGTAAAAAAGTCGTTTTGCGACAATGCATGAGCACGTCTAACAACGTATTACATTCCGCGCTTTCATTGTTGAAAAAGAAGACATAATAAAAATTGACGCACTATAAGTTAAGCCATTGTTGCGCTTCTTTACACTATCTATCTATTATTTTTCTTTCGGGCCGCTATTTATTTTGTGCTGCCATAAGTTGTTGTCAAGTTTTTCGAAATGCTTTCATTTTCATATTGACATTTATTATTTTTACAAAATCATTTTGTAAAAAATATCTGATGTATTTCATTACCAAACACTACCACATCGAGTGTTAATATTCTAATGAGACACTATAATTCGGTTCACCTTAGATTACACTACATTATGGAGACGTAAATAATGTCGTATTGAATTCATACAAAATTTGTTTGCTTTGTTTTCCTCCGAGACTTGACTTACGTATTTGTATTGTAGAAAATTTTGATTCAGATATTTTTAAATAGAAAATCTAAAATATATTTTTTTTTTGTTATTTTAAAAATAGTAAAATTATAGTTAGTAACCGGATATAAAAGTAAAATTTTATAAATGATAATTATTCTGCGTTTATTTAATATCGATTATAAATAATATTATAATTTAATTATAACTTTGATCATATTCTAAATGTTAACATTTTTCTAATAACTATATACTTTTCAGATTTTAACAAAATTTTTAGAGATTTGTTAAGTTTCTCATTCTGTCAATCCGTCAATTATAAATACAAATTGATTACAAATTTATTAGAATTCTAAGTTGACTAAGACATGATATAAATTAAACAATGATTAATATATTCATTTATGTAAATCTAGTTATTTATAAGTAAAGAATTGCTGAAAATTATTCATTCAAATAAATATTACTAATAATTAAAAGAAATATATAGAAAATTTTTGAGAATAGATTATTAAATAAAATATGAATATAAAGTCAATATTTAAAAAGATGTCTAAAATTTTATGAATGTTTAAATATTAAAATAAATGATAGAATCATCTCAAACAGTGTAAAAATTCTAATAATACAGTTGCAAAAAGTTTTAATATTAAAGGCATAGTAAAATTATATCAATGCCACATAAAATTTTATGACAAAACTTCAAACATAAATCAGATCTCAAAGAAAAAAAATTAAAGCAATATATAACAGTATTTGAACAAATATTCAAATATATAATATAAATCTGTTTATTTATTTAAAAGTTTCAAATAACATTTGAGTTTGAGGTTCTTCGCGGATATCCGTTTTTAGATGTTTTACCAAATCTAACTAAAGTGTATTTACAAAAAAAAAAGGTTTTACAAAAAAAAATTGCAGAATTTAAATTAATTTATTTCGTTTTAGAGAAAACGATTCTAATTTGATTTTTTGCATTAAAAAGAATTGGATTTTAGAATTTCGCAATAAATTAGTTTAGGTTTAAATTTTATAAAACATTATCTTATTGACAATTTGAGATATTTTGTGTACAATTGAGTTCACTATTGTCAAAACAAAAGTTTTGCAAATGTTCAAACTTTGCAAAAATGTGTTAACATCAAGAATGTTAAGTGCATTTATTAAATATTCATTAAACTTTTAAAAAGAATGTAAGATATAATATACAAATTACTTTAACAAATTATATTTTATATAAGACAGATATAAAATTTGAAAATTTCAATTTTTAGACTTATTATAATAATAGATAGGCTGAATCTTTTTAACAAATAAACAAAATATACAATATTTTATAAAAATCATTTTATTCGATCTATAAATTTTAATAATATAATATACAGATTGGTTTTTGAAAAAAAAACAATACCATTATTTATTCAAAAATAAAGCATACATTTTATCAGAGATAAGAAAAACAAAAGAAAATATATATTCAAATAAAATCCTCGCACACATACACACACACAGAATCGGCCAAAAATACCGAAAAACACTCTATTTTTCTTTATTTCACAAATGTTTGTCAATTGAAATTGATTTGGACGAGCAATCAAACCTCGTTTGGCGCTCCTCTCGTCCTTTCGTATTGCTGATGGATCACCACCGCTGATAAAGCAGATGCTCGCGAATTGATTTATTAATAGTGTTATATTGGGAAATGGGAAAAAATGTTCCGCACTTTGATTGTGATTAATGAACGCCTTGTTAAAACCAAGAGAGAGAGAGAAACACCGAAAAAAATATGCCGACGAAAATGTGCAATAATAATAGTCTCGCTGTTTTTTATGTTTTCCTATCATTAGTCAATCATTATAAGGCTAGTTGTTTCGCGACAATTTCGGAGCCAAGTTTGGGTAATTGCGTGCGACAGCGGTAATAAAGTTAAACTTGTTTTAATAAAACTGTTTTATTATTAATGAGAGTCTCGATTGAGTAACAGAGACGTGCAATAGAGAGGCAGTTGTTTTTTAAAAAATTTATTTTTATTGACTTCATATTGACTTTTATTGAGTTTATTTTTACTAAAGTGGACCTATTCTTATATATAATTTCAGAATTAAATTTATAACACATTCACGTCTGTGCGCACACAATATATATATATAAAATTATTGTATAAAATATATATATTGACTTCGAAATTATATCATAAGCAATTTATATTATTATATAAGTCAAGTCACGCTTTGGCGAACAATTTTGTAGACACGATGTTGAGTATACCGAACAAAGATGTTATAACTTAATAAAAATATTAATAAAAATTGATGATTAATGTGTTAACTTATAAATTTTCGCGCTATCTTTTCTTCTAAGCTTTTGCCTGAATATTTCATCTCACGTTAACAAATTGTTTTAGAAAATTTAAACTTACATAAGTTTTTAAAACTTAATATATGCACATTTTTCTTTGAAAATCTTGTTTTATTAAGATAATTGTTAAATTACTTGTATTGAATAACATATTAAATTCTACATGAATTAAGCAAAAGTATATTTTAAAATATAATTTCCTTTAAACTCAATTCATATTTTAAATATAGATATTATACATTTAATATGAATTTTAATTTTTAAAATAATCTTTAAATAAATAAAATGCAAAATGTAATTTAAATTTTTTAAAATTATAGTATAAGGTCTGAGTTGGTCTTGTAGTAAACCCTTGCTTACCTGAGCTCTTACTTTTGTGGAATTATGTCGTGATTATTAATAACTTTTATTTAAATAGAATAAGTTTGACAAAGTTATAGTTGTTTGCTTATAAACTTTATAAATCCTACCGAATGGTCACATAATACCAGATGAGTTGCATTTAGACAGCTTCAGACTCGGGTAATAATTTATCCATTAAGTTAAACATCTTAGCATTGATTTAAGCAATAGCCTTAAGTACTCGATAAAGTTTGAAATACAGTATAACTTACTTTTTCTTTCTGTTATGATTTAATGTATTTATTAAGTAATAGTGTTTACTGTATAAGAAATTCATTACAAACAATAGATCACATCATTTTCCGATTGCATGTTAATCTTTACTTAACATAATACGCGTTTTATCAACAGATAGTGATTAATAATTTGAAGAGTTTGATCAGTTTTAAGGTTAAAGTTCAAATAAGAAACTCGTAATACTTTATATGGAGAGCTCATTTAATTAAACACTAGGAAAAAAAGGTTTTTAAGCCTTAATATTGCACACTTGAGATTTACACGGAAACTATAATAATAATAAGACAATCCGAATTGAGATCTCAGCACAATAGCGCTAAAAATAGTGTTAATTCTTATAATATAGAGGCCATAAACGCTATAATCATGCTATCATCGCAAATACTCGACTCGCAGAATCGAATACTAAAGAATGCTTTCTGTTTAATAAGTCATAAGAATTTGGGATGTCTTTGGATGTCGTTTTGTTAAATCATTTCGCAGGTCTTGAATTAGCTTAACCTAAGCTAATGATTATCATCTAATCTGTATTCATGTCATGTTTAGTTTGGCTTTATATAAGTCAATAGAAAACAATTTGTTAATTTAAGTTTTTTGATTTATAAATTACTGTGTTCTTCAAAATCGTATAAATTTATGTTGTTATTTATTATAGAGTAAATGTTTATAAATATTATATCTATCTATTTGGCACTATTTAATAAATTTTTTATATTAAGATATTATTTAAAATAATTTAATTTTTAGCTGATTTTGACTTTGAAACAAAAACTTGACTTTGTATAAAAATATTTTTTTTTTAAATAAAAAAACATATTATTTGTTAATTTTAATATAAATTATTAATATAATTTTAAAAAATTTATCATAAAGTAACAAACAGTAATTATCTTATATTAATATTTAAT
>JAQIYA010002102.1:0-10704 GCA_034699355.1 Microtritia minima
TTTTAATTACTACAATATTTAGATAGCTTTAAATATTTTTTTATTGTATTTCAAAATAAATATTTAATTATAAAATTTATATAAAATAAAATATCTAATATAAATAGAAATATTGATACAAATGAGCTCATTTGTTAGTCGTACGAGTAGTGAAATTAGCATTGATTAGCGAACTTAATCAAATATTAACAAAACTCGTTACACATGCGTTTTTCGGTCGCAATGGAAACAGATTTTTCTCGAATATCATAAGCAAAGCAAATGAGAATATAAAGAGTAGCTCTTTTCAAGAGAATCTACTCTCACTCACGATAAATACAAGGCATACGTTAATAAACACTTTTTAAATAAATTTATTTCATATATTTTTAATGCGAAATAATTAACGCAATTAAAAACAGACATTATTCATAAATAAAGTAAATAATATGTTAGATGTAATGGACTATCTAATAGTTAGACAAATCTGGTTTACTTAAAATATGAAAACAACAATTTCGGTGAATTGCTATGACGTTTGCCTCAGACAAGTGAGTGCAGAGCAGAGCGGAAGAAATTAATTATGTAACATAAGTTTTACAACTCAAATAGTTTATATTAGCAAAATTATTTTTAAAAATTTAATGCAATTCCTCTGAACCACTAAATACAAGTTTATAACTAGTTTGTGGTTAATCAATAAGAATTTTATTTTATTTTGATAATTTTTCATAGCAATACTTTTAAATAAAATTTTAAAATAATATATTTCAACAATACAGTAGTTTACCTATACCTAAACTAAACCATCCAATAATGTCCAAATATGTAAATAAATCATTGTTCGTTATTTATACTCATATACTTATCATTATGCCTTCCCTGCAAATTCTGCAGTAGGTATAAGATATTTTATTACTTGCCGCCCATTATATTATAATAGTGCTATCTATTGTTTTATATGAATTTTTATACTACTTTATTAGTTTGTATGAATTTATACTGTTTGTTGATTCCGAGTATATATGAATTCTGATTTATTTATTTCACTTACCAGTTAATGGGGAAACTGGAGAACCAGAAGAAAACTCATTGAATCAGAATTTGCAGTGAAAACTTGCACAAATGAAAGGTTATATACTGACTGGCGATCCCACCTCACAATGGTGTACAGCTTAGAATATCGCGCTGACCATCTGAGCTACTCTGACCCCATCTTTTTAACAACTTAAAAGTCTATTTAAATGGTACTAAATTTTTTCCACATATGGTTTCTTTCTTTTATCGATTGGAAAGACAGACGGACAGACATTTCAAATCGATAAGCTAGCTATTGTCAAAATCAACTAAAAAATTTTCCCTAATAATTATAACTTATGACTGATTAATAATAGACAATTAATTTTTATATAGCAAAAAAAAATTATCAAACCTATTGGAAATCGTAAATCATAGAATTGCCTTAAGATAAACATTAACAAATGTCCGATTTTTATCAGCAAAAACTTATTATCTTCAATACGATTCTTTTATAAATTCTATTTTTTTCCATTATTAGTAATTGTCATTTACGTTTACTATCTTATGCTATAAATTTATAAGTAATTTTGGATAAAATAAAGATAAGAAATGAATTTTTATATATTAATTTTTGACAATATTTAATGTTAAAGCAAAAGTAAACAATTGTAAGTGTAAGAATTATTTTTAATTATTGGATCTTTGATATCAATCCTAATAAAATTGTTATCATTAAATATGTTTAATTTACAATTGTAATTGTAATTATAAACGATTGTTATTGTTACTAAGATTGCTGATATTATATCGATAAAATATTAATATTTATAATAAATAATAATTATATTAATATATTATATTTATATTAATAAAACATTAAAAGAGAAAAAATTATAAAATATGATTTATATGTTGACTTCTATTTTTTTAAGACAGGGTTTACACACAGATGAACGGAAATCTGAGATTCATGAGTTAATTTTTGTCAAATCGAAATAAGATAAAAATTATCATATTTATTAGATTTTAATATTCGAAACAGCATTATTGCATTTATTACTTTCCATTTTGCAACTAAATAACTATTTTTTTTACTAAACTGCAAAAAAGATAGTTTTTCAAAATTAAGTTTAAATAATTATTTTCATTTAATTGCCATTTTCTGTTTTAATTAATTCGAATGTCACAATTTTTTAAAATTTCATTTTATTATAAAAATTAATAAATTAATTAGTATGAAAATTAATTTTATTTAAATTAATTAAATTTAGAATAATTTAATAAATTATATCAAAAATACTTTAAATATTTTATGATTTGACTGTAACTTTAAGTGGTTTAATAAATTTTAAAATTTATTATTATAAGCTCATAAATTCGGTCACATTAAATTGATGCAGAGCTTTGATTAGGTTAAAATAATTGATTGCAAAAATTTAAATCATTTATTAATAATAAATAAAAATTTAAACTTAATTTAGAATTTTTGTGTCATAATTCTAATAAATTCTATATAGATTGAACCCCTAATTAAGATGCTCTAATCTTAAAGCTTAAATTTAGCTTTCCTTGAATTGGTTATATCCCTCAAACACGAATCCCGTTTAAAACAAATACCCATTCATTAACAGGATTCATGTTAGCAGTACTACACTCTTGAATTTACAAGATTGAACTTAAGTCTCAAGATTTTGTAAAACTAATCATTTTCTTCATAATTATTGCGCCGAAAATGGTTGCATACTTGTTAATTAGCATAAAAAATCAATTTTTTAGATAACAAACTAAAGTTTCAATTTAATTTTAATTACTTTAGCACTTTAAAGATTTTGCAATGAATTAATTTTAAAAGAAGTGTTGGCATGAATTAATTTCTAAAAAAACACTTATAAATATTTATAAAAACAAATATTTATAAAAGATTTTTATTAATCTATTAATTATATGCAAAAGTATGTATAGTATAAATATGTTTTATAATGATATTTATAAAATATTCAAAAAATGTTAATCAAAAAACTAGTTTATATCGTAAATTTTTTGGGGAATGAAATTAAAGAACATGCGACCATTAATTCTTCGTTCGCCATAAGCTTGAATTTGTCTTTTCAGTCTAAGCAATAAATGTGTCACTTAAATGAATGTGTATAAAGTGTAAAGATGTGTATTTGATAGAAATAGTTCATAAGAATGTGCGCTGAAAGCGAACGTCATTCAGAGCTTTCATTAAGAATAAAACACAATTATAGCAAAACATTACTTTCCATAGACATAACACCTTTAAGAAGTGAACGGAGTTAATCAAGACTAACTCACAAATTGGCATAAGAAAGGATGTCAAAAGGCTAAAGCTTAGCTCAAAATAACAAATCATGGGCTCGCACTTCAATTCGCTATTATTAAGCTTATGAGTAGAAATTCAAAAGTAAGCTTATATTATCGAGTAGAAAGAAGTAGCATAACATTTGTTTATAAATTACAGTAAATTAAAAGTATTCGTGTGTAAGCGTAGAAAACGAATTTAATTAGTATTTAATGTGTCATTTAATATATTGAAATATTATTTTGATATTCACTTTTTTAAAAACCATTTAAATAATATAAAATTTTTGAGCCTAAAATCAAATAATTTTGTAAAATGCAAATTTGAATCAAAATCAATTTTAAAGGTTTGAAAATTAAATTATGCGCAAAGAATTAAAAAGACAAGATTTGAGATGTAATCAATTTAAGAAAACACACTCTACTAAACTTGATATAATAATGCTTTAAAAATATTGATTAATTATAAATAAAATAAATAATATTTTGCATTCGCTTGTATAATGTATGGCTTATAGTCTATAAGTTTTTCGCTTTCTTAGATAATAAATTAAACAAAATTTAATATGAAAATATTTGCATATATATTTTTAATGCATACAAGAAAAGTTATATAGAATTAACTTACTGTATATGTTGTTTAATGTAAACAATTATATTCCAATGATAAACAGAGCTAACAAATCATATAATAAAATGCGAGAACTTCTTTAATTACTTTTTATATTAAAAATTGATTGGCAATTAATAATTCTTAATTCGTAAGTAAATCTGGACTATGGATATGATGCAAATCTGGAGAGATTAAAAAAGGCAACTTATTTGTATAGCAAATTAATTTTTACTGAAGTAATTTGTTAAACTGATAAAGTCTGGCTACCAATACTTAGTACAAATTTTGATCATTAATTTAATAAGTGCTATAATAAAATATAAAAATACAAATATTATCAATAAATTATTTAAAGCATGATTAACGACACACTTGTTGTTGCCCTGAGATGGTTCAGCAAAATTATCCGCTTGTTATATCGTGTTAGCAATTTATGTGCGACAACATGATTGCTTATACCGATAGATAAATGATTTTTTACTTTATAAATAATATTATTAATAAACTAAATTTTTTATATAAAATCGAAATCTAATTTTTTTGACACAATGAGAAACGAAACGAACAGGTTTTACACTTCTAATATGTTTGGCTTACAGTATTGATATAAGTTATAAATAAATTACAATTACAACTTAAAATTAATAATAAAGACAATAGAAAGACGATAGGAAAGAGACCTCGAGGCAGACCGCGATTGAGTTGACATAAACATGTCGAGAAAATATGTAGGGTTTGAGGACTTTCGTAATATCGAATCCATTGCTAGGGATCGTATAGGTTGGAAGGCATGAATTCATTTGCTTAAACCACTACCCGCAAGGAAAAGTGGTCAACAAGAATGAATGAATGAATAAATGAATTTAAGCCTTGCGGCTCGAGTTTGAGACTTCACAAACAGCAAAGTTTAAACCTAAATTCAAGAATCACCAAAAAATTATGGTCACCTACATGTGACCACAATTTCAAATTCGTCAGTTATCAGTCAAATTTGGTTAATTACTAAAATAGTTCATTCTTTTCATTTGCGATAAAAATTCTCAAATATTGAAATAAATGTCTGTAGATTTAATAACACGATACTAATTCTAAATCAAAGCGAGAATTTCAGCGCCAATAATAAAATAAATAAAATATTTTATTATTGTATTTCGTTTATCAAAATTGCTTTAATCATAAATTCTACTCCAGCTTCACATTAACCAAAATTTATTATTTATTTTTTTTTTTGTATTTTTACGTTATATTTAATGTATTTTAGATTTAATTGTACTCAAATATTGAAATTGTAAAAAATAGCAATTTTATTGCGATAATGAAAACTAATTCATTATCTTTAAAAACTAATAAAATCCAATATCATTCTATTCAATAGAATTTCAAATTTGGACAACAATACGAGTGAAATTCCAGTCTATTATTTTTCATCCATTATTAATATAGAATGTGAAAAATTAAATTATAACTAGCTTTTGAAGCAATCAATCGTAACCGAACTCAGACCAGTCCGAACATATATTTGAGATGTCAATGAGAGCGCGCTTATTATCGCATTAGCATTAGAGTGGTTATCGATAAATTTAGTTATCAAATGGGAGTACCAAATGAGTACCTTTAATGAAATTAAGTTTGCTCGGCGCCGATACGAATCTGGTGGCGATTTCGATGGTGAACCAGGCGTTGCAGACGCACTCGATGTAGAAGAACGCCTCGTGAGGGTTAGTGAGCGTCTTGTCCAATACCCAGGCGTACGAGTTGTTTGGCGAGGTCTTCACAGTGATGTTCTTGATCATCGGCACTCTCATGTTTGGGTGCGTTTTCAGGCAGAATGACAATATTGACACACATATGAAAAATACTGACATTACGCCAATAACCTAAAACAAACGTCATCTGTTATTGTTATGCGAATAACGGCCACCAATAAAACAGAAGCGCTTTTAATTTTCTGACTGAAGTTTTTTAATGAAGATTAAGTTATGAAGCGTACGAAATCGCATATATCGCGCATACAAAACACTTGGACAACACGAGCGTAACGCTTATGATGTTGAAGCGAAAGCGCTGAATCAATAACTGAATAGCATTAGCATACATAAAATTTGTACTGACATTAACAAATTCTTCACTCGCAGTCTCGATCATCATTTGCTGGCTTTGAGCGAGCATAAGGGGTTTAACCACGAAGAGACCACTAACTTATGTGTTATAAGGACTTATATTATTAACGGATATAATACTCAAACATTCGCCATATGTGACATGCCATTGACATTATTTATTGATTTGGCCGCTATTGATTGAGACGGCAATCATATTGCGAGCCATTGCTGGCAAATGTTTGCTTGTCTGGTATTGCGCTCCTCAGGAGTGATACATCAATCAATTGCAACTTTCATCTCATTTCGCAGTTTATTTCCCAAAAATATATACTAACCTATCGGTTCGCTCACACACATACTAAAGTATATATATCTGTATATCTAACAGTCCACATATGATACTATATATTATTCTTTACACTATTTGCTACTATTCGGCTGAGTTGAGCGACTCGTGTAGTAAAAAAGCAATTTGTTTATTATCATTATCTTCAGGGAATTTCACCGTATATACGAAAGTGCGCTCTTTGTCAGCGAAAAAGGTTTTTTGTTGGGCATAAGCGTGAAAAAATGCTTTCAAATTAAAAAAGCTTAATCATGAGGCTTAACATTAATAACAAGAATAGTGAGTAACCGGAAAAATCAGAAACGGTGAGGAATGGTGAGGCACTCACTTTAGCTGCGTTTGATGAATAGGGCTCGTCGGAGAGCGACCACAGTTTCGGCTTCAGTCTCTGCCACCACGAGAGCGACCCATTAAGGTAGTCGTCTTCCATACCGAATTTCCTCGCTATCTCCTCATCGCTCGGCTTATCCGTATCTAAATCTAGCCTATCGAGCACTGCTAGTGTTTCTTGAGTGTCGCGATGCTGGGTGTATGTCATCCAACAACATGGTTCCACCTTTTTTATATTTATAAATACATCATTTAGATGGTAATTTGTCTGTGTTTGTCTTATATTCATTTGCTCTTAAGCGCTAAATTACATTTTTACTCTCTCAAGAGAGACAATTCACAGAATATCACAATCGGAATAATTTGTTACTAAATATTTCTGACTTTTATTTAGTTTACTATTATATTGAATAAAATTATGTTTAAAGTAACAATAAAATAATAAAGTTAAACCAAAATAAGTCAAGAAATTTTTGCTAAATGTTAATATTTAAACAGAAATATAATTTTTACGGTTTATTAGCCTAATTATTATTCTCGTATTCCGATATAGGAGGTCATTACAGAATTTCATAAGTACGTGCTTCAAGCAATAATGCTTCAAATGTACTTTATTATAATATGCGCATATATTTTAATATAAATTTTATGACTGCGTGTTTTATGAAGTTCTGTAGAAATTTTCAACGGGTGTAAATTTTTTGATCAATTAAGTAAATAAAATACTAAGATTTACAAAAATTTAATATGCGGGTAAATTAGATTTTTTGAAATTATTTATAATTATAAAACTATTTCAAATATTATAACTTAAACTTTGGTTAAAATATACAATTTGTAAAATTAGTAATGCATTAATGCATATATATTATAAGAAATGTTTCAAATATTGACATACACTATGTTAAAGTGAACGGTCAATACGCATAACTATAATTGCAATGAGAATATTGATATTTCATATAAATAGGACTTGCAATAGTAATCATTAAGAATCACTAAAATATATGCTTTTATAAGTCATAATCACAATTATTTTATATTCTAAAATAGATATCTAATAATTATAATAGAGTTAATACAGTTATGAATAATAATAAACTATTATATATTTTTAAGCTAATTATTATATTTTTTAATCATAATAATTATCAATTTTTAAAAAGTGTTTTAATTCTAAAGAGTTATTGATCACATAATCACACCATGTTTTTATTAATATTAAAAAAGTGAGAAAACTATTTAAAACTTCAACTATTTAATAGGCCGACAGTCAAAGAAAGCTCTTTTTATCATAGAAAGTAAAGTTATTTCTAATAAATTTTAATGTTGTATAATGAAATACCTTAAGAGATGATATATATAAAAATTTAAGTATTAAATCTAATATTTTATTTTTATAGTAAAATATTTCTATAAAATGAAAATAAAGAGATTAATCGTTTATTAAAAATATTTAAAATTATCATTTTAGTCATATAATAATCATATAACATAAATTTTGGCGCATATTTATTATTCTTCTCGTGTCTCTAAAGGTCTAATAAATGTAAAGCATGTAATAAATAAAGTAAATTAAAATTTAGAAAAATCGTATAATATTTTTGCATCTTAATAATGATTACAAAAAAAAAACATTTTAGTCAATATTTTGATATAAACTTATATTATGTTTGAATAATAAAATATTTTAATAACAGACTAGTTCAAATATTTAATATAAAAATTCATTTCAAAAATTTTTTAAAATATTAATGTTTATATAATAAAACTTTTATACTTTATGTATTAACTTTATATTTATAAACAAAATTTATAAAATTAAATATTAATTCTTATAAATTTTTAATTTTATTTAGAAACTTTTGTAAAATAACATATGATATCTTTCCAAATATTATAATTAAAGAAGTAGTGTTGAGCACTGAATTAAAACACCAGTTTCAGCTTAAGCTTCATATAAGTGAAGTTTAAAATTTTTAACATTTTAAAATTCAAGCTCAAGAAATAAAAATTAAATTTCGATCAGAGCTCAGATCGCAGAGAGTTTATTTCAATTTTAATCTATGGTATATTTAGGAGAATAATTATTCAAACATCAAAATCTCATTACAGCATTAAATGTTAATTATAATGTTTATATAAGAATAGAATTGAAAATATATTACTGCTTCACATTTATTGCTTTTATTAATTATTATTATCCAATTGAGTTTGTTTTTATTGAACTGCTTTATTCTACATTTGTTTTGCGCTTAAAGCTTTAGCTTATAAGCTCGAGAAGCACTAAAATTGAGCTTAAGGCGCAGCCCAGCCTACAGTTAGCTTATGATCTATATATTCATGAGCTTATAAAACTATAACACTATTATTTGAGCATAATTAAAATAAATACCTGATTGGAATCGAGGCCCCAAAATTCGAGTTCTTCTTCAAAGAGAGGGCCGCACACGTCGGTTGGATAGTGAAGCTTTCCGGTTCGATAGTAATTAAGAATTTGTCCGAATACTCCTTAACACGTTTTGCATACAATGTAAGTTATGTTCGGCACGCAATAGAAATATTATTTCTCAATAAAATAATACTTACCGGGATGTCTATCAAAAAAGTATTCATTCAGCACAGGATCGTAATTGGCGAGCGCTTCAGTTAATCGCGAGAGTCTCGTCGCGGGAATCTTTTTTAAAGTCGTCTGTCAATTATGTGATTGATATGGTTTTACAATTCGCAATCAAATATTTATTATAATAATTATTAGCGCGTAATACAAGATTAATAATGATTTACTTTATACGTTTCATGACGAATGCCGCCCACATTTAGTATGATTCTGTTCTCTATGTCCGGATTTTGATTCATTTGTACAATGAATGACTTATATTGTTAGACTTTTTTGCTGTAAAATAAAGTGCGCATTACAAACAACTCTTTAATTTTAAAAATATAATCAAGAATTTTTCATAAAAAAAAGTAAAAAACCTTTTCATGCATTAAATAAATCATAAAAAGTAAGTACATTTAAAAATGTGCCAAAAGATATATATTAATAAAATTTTTATATAAATAAAGTTGCATTAATTAATATGTTATAGTAAAGTATATATTGTACAAGTTTTTAATTAATCACGAATGCCTAATTAAAATATGCTCTAAAAAGCTTTCAAATTTTTGACACTAAATTTTAAAACTAATTTTTAAAATGAATAATGTATGTAATATAGTAATATAAGCTCAATCCATAAATAAGTTTATTCTACATTCTCTCTATATATAAATTTTTTATAACTTGTTTTAAAACACGAATAACCATAATTCTAATTTTAATTATAAATATATTACCCGTAAAAGAATACGCATCTCAAAAATATTAATCTTATCAAATATTTGCTCAGCGAAAGTGATGGTCTATAATTTTAAAATGATCTTTACCATCGTGTAAGATATATAGGGCTGTTCATAATGTTTGCCGCCTCACGATCTTATTAACATTAATAATTTAGAAGCGAAATAATTCATTAAAAAGTCTATTGAATTTGATCTTTTCTTTATTTTACATAAAATTTTAATGCTAACAAAACTACAGATACTGTATATATCTTTATCTAATTATATTTATATCTTTCAAATAAAAATTTATGAATTTGAGTTATATTACGAATAGAATTAAATTGTAAAATATATATAATATATTGCTATCTTAATACACTTTTTCGACTAATAAGATGAGATTAAGTTTGATATTTATAATACAAAAGTATAGAAATTATTTGTGATGTATTGTCACAATGAAAACAATATAAATGTCTTAAAATTTTAAAGACAAAAGTTTTCATTCAAAAAAGAATTTAAGCGTGAGGTCTTGTATACAAAATTATAAATTACGAGAAACTTTCACTTAAATCTATTTAAGTTAAACAAATAATCGAATTAAAATCAGCCCAAATTTTGGTAATATTTAATTTCAGTGAAATAAGTACAAATGTGATCGTAAA
>JAQIYA010002103.1:0-10704 GCA_034699355.1 Microtritia minima
CAAGCTTTTCTTAGTTAACTGAAGTTTTATTGGTTTATGACTCGACAGCTTTATCTGACGTACGCTGTATACAACATACCACTTGGTTGAGTGTTTCCTCTAATTCGGATTCTTCGGGATTCTTTGGGTTTTTCTTTAATAAAAGATCACAGTACTTGGCTAACAATTCTGGTGATTTACTAGAAGAGTTGGCCATTCGAGTAATTGAATTATTATTAATAAATTTCCCGCATGCCTGTGGTTTATATGATAACATTATAATATGCATAATTACTCTGCCATTAATAAGACAAACCTTATCTAACGCGGCCACAAAACCCGCGTCATTGTTAAACGCGTCAACAACTAATGCATTATATTTTTTATGAACATCTAAAGTAGTTGTGACATAGATTTTAGGATCATTCAGTGCTGATTCACCACATCTTTCTATTGCATTCAGCCCTTGATTGTGAATGTGAGCTTCCAATAGATTTTTCAATTCCCCCAAACCATTAGGAATTCGCTGAACGAGTTGAAACATACGCCCCAAATCTTACGATAAATGTACAAAAATTATGGAAAAATATTATTCAATGTTGTAAAATTTTACCTTCATTTTTATCATCGTTTAGTAAATTTTGAAACTCGGTGTGAAATATATCGAGATGGCTCTCAATTAACACTTTTTCACAAGTTTTAGCCAAAGTTGTTAAAGTATTTTCATGCAAATATAGCTGTACTCTTCGTTGTTCTTCGTATAGTCTCTGTTCAGCTTTTTTCATGTATTCGGTAACTGGATTTTGGCTCAAAAAATCGCTACTTTCACGAATATAAAATCTTTCAGTGTCTTCAAAAAATTTCACTTCAAACGCACTGTGATATACGGACAGATTTGGACCTTTGGCCTGAGGGTCTTCTTCATTGAGGCCCAATTCAACTGTTAAATTGTCAATAAAAATGCTAATAGACTGGAGTTAGTTTTATTTAAGAGCAATGACATACCATAACAATTCATTACACCACTCACTAGTCTGGTGTTGATTGTTTCACCGCTGCGCTCCTTTTCAATCAACTTAAGAACCGCATTCGTCACCTGTTGATTCAGCTCTTCAAACAAACAGTCACGCCATGAAACGAGCGCCAACTTTCGATAGATATCAATTAAGTCAGTCATATAACGCATATGAAGAGAGGCGGCAATACCTGATAGATCTCGTATATGCCTTTCCTGCCCTCATCGCACTCTCGCTTAACCCAATGTCTGTTAAGATAGGCACAAATTCCGTTCAACACTTTGCTGGAGAACTGATATTCTTCCCACTGTTTCGTGTAGAATCTGAGAACGTCTTCGTCCATAAGATCGGTTCCATCCTATTAACAACAACATTAAAAGCATTCAACACACGAGTGTCATGTCATGTCATGTCATGTCATACCTTCAAAAGGTTAGTGAGATATTTTTGGAGAAATTCTTTAAGCCTTTTGTAGAGTTCGTAACCGACAAACTGCGCGCCGCCCTGTGACACACCTTTCTTGGCGCGCGTCGACGAGTTGGTCACGTTCGGCGACGATATGGCCGACGACCGCACGCCTGTCTGATGGACTGAAGTGCAGTAGTTGTAGACATGCCTGCAATTGATTAGTGAGGTATCGTTAGTGGGATTGCCATGCAATGAGGCGTAAGTGATGTTAGCGTAAGTCAGTGTCATTACGTGTATAACTCCATATATCGAATTTTCGACATATTCTCGCGTTTGTTGGTGTAGACCTGTTCGATACCGGCCCGCAAATCACCCCAAATGTGGTCCAAATCGGTGTTTCTCATGCTTGACGAGTGGCTGTTATAGACTCGCGAGCTGTTGGTCGGCGTAATCGATGGCGAACTCATCACTGATCGCACCACTAATCGCACCACTCTTTCACTCAAAGCTAATGCAATCAAATCTAATTCAAAGTCTTACTAATGAGTAACAGTTGAGTTGAGAGCAATGTTCACTCTATTGTTGACTACAAATGATATTGCAATTCATTTAAATAATACAAAAATGGCGTAAACTGTTTGAAATCAACGAATGATTGCAATAATACGATATTCATATCAATAGTGCGCGCCTTAATGTGTGCTCATTGTGTGCACAAACGCAGACCAAATCAAACAGCAATTTAAAGCGAGTTAAATATGATTTGAAAATAGGATGAGTTCGTAATAATCGTCGCAATACTCGTCACAACAGAGCAGACAAAAGTAGTTCATCACCACTGCTGTGATCGCTAGTCATCGCTCACTCACTACTCAGGCATTACGTCCCTCAATACCAACGCTCACAAACACTACACCAAACACGGCGTCAAACACTATGTCAAACCCGCCAAATTTAAAGTAAATTCAGTCTAACTTTGATCAAAATAATACTTACGAATCGTTAGAAAGATTAATAAATTTGCAATAAGATTAACATTTCTAATTTGAAAAAAGTTTTTGTTTGAAAATGAGAATTATTGTTGTTTACTTTAAAAATAATTTTTCTCGAAGAAAGACTCCTCGAAAACCATTATATTTACTCCCGAAAAAAACTGTCTTTAGTAATTAGTTTAGCATTGTTTTGTTTATTATTCAAATAATAAATATTTGAAAACTTTGATTTTAAAAATATGCAATACTTTTTGAACAACTAAAGCTTTACTTATTTTCCACTTAAAGCGCTCAAAAAAGCCTAAAGTTTTAATAAACAGTAATTACATTGTATTTGTTTAAAAAACTAGCGGAACTAACTTATTAACTTATAAGAAAATTTAACAGTTAAAGAGATTTAATATGATTGAAATGATTGAAAACAAATCAAAAATTATTTGAATTTTAATTATAACTTTAAATATATAAAATAATTCTGAATTCAAGTAATTTCTTGCTATTTTACAATCCAAATTTTATATTTTAACTTTATAATTAAGACACAATAAAAATTTTATTATAATTAATATTTTTAAAAATATTAATATTGTAGTTTCTATTAATATTTAAGTTGTAATTAATCATTTTTTAATAATGCTTTTAATCCAATGTCTGTACGCTGAAGTCTTCATGTAAACTCCGGGAAGATTAGGTTCAGCACATCTAATACCATGAGAGACAGTTCCCACTAAAAACCAACGACCATCTTCTTGAGGTATCATTAAGGGTCCTCCAGAATCTCCTTCACAAGAATCTTTACCTCCAGTTGTATATCCGGCACATATAAACGTATCACGAATTGCCTTCACATGTCCAGCTTCTAAAAACATGCGTTGGCACTGACTATTGGCAAGTATTGGCAGTTTTACCACTTGAAGAATACTAGGAATTGGACCACCTATTGGTAAGTTTTAAATTTTTAGTTTAAACTAAAATTAGCTTAACTATTATAAATGATTTTATATCAGATTATTTCAATCTATTTAATACAAATCTAAAAATGTGTTCGATAATTACATGATTAAGATTATGTAAAATTATCGAATTTTCAAAATAAACTCGTTATCCAATCCTTCTTCAGTATCAAGTTATTGCAGAGAATATAAAAGTGATATTAATTTTTATAGATTAACTAAAATTAAATAAATGAAATTTTATTTAATTTTATTGTTTACTACAGTCAATTTTATTAATGCTTGAATTTGTGAAGAGTTCACAAGAGTTAAAGTGAAAAATAGCCCAAAAGTTTTTAATGCATTTATTAAGAAAATATAAATAATTGCCAAATTTTTATATCTTCGTATAATTTGTAGCAATACTTTAAATTAGTTAAATAATAGTTTGTTTATTTATATAAGTCTATAGCAATGTTTGCGCAGAATAATAAAAAATTATCGTAATATTGTTACAAATCGTTATTCAAATTGTTTTAAATAAAGACTAAAATAACATTACCGTAACTGAGTTTTCCCCAACCGGCAACAAACGCAACTTTGCCGACGTAATCGTAACTTTTTGGATCGGGTAAACAAATTGGCAGCACATGTGGTTGAACTTCAAACGGCGATTCTAACTCGAGAAGAGCGATATCGTTCTCAAATGTGTTTGGATTGTAATTGCGATGCACTATCATTCGCTTGACTGGCTTTGCCACAGGTTTGAACGTTTCAATATCTCCAGTCAAGTCATACTCGCCAAGTACTACAACAAGCGAGCCAAGAAAACTATTAGAAAAATCAATTAAAGCAAATGAGCATAAATATTGAAAATAAAGTTAAACAATTACCCGGGTTGGCAGTGCGCCGCAGTCAACACCTGCATACAAGTTTGGGATAATAACGCAATTAATGAACACTAGTTGTTAAACTTTAAGCAATGATAAAGTTTGAAATAATGCAATTAATACCCATTTATAATCAATTAGAACTCCACCGCATTTGGTTTTGACGAAGAAGCCCAGCCAAGTGGCCTCCTTGACGAGCACCTGCCACGGCCACTCACCGAAATGAGCATTTCTTCCTCCAACTACTCTTCCTTTTGGCCGTAATGGTCTTATACCGCAATCTATTTTATTTATTAAAGTCAACATTAAAAATATTATATATTAATTTAATCATAATTATAATAAAATTATTTCGGAACTAAAAGTGGATATACAGACATACATTGACGTTCAAATTTTAAATATATGTTTTATAAATTTGTTAAATATTGTACAAATATTGTACATTTCTTGTTATTATACTTTTTAAAAAATTATATAAGCATTAAATTATAAAATTCTTGTTAAAATGTTTTGTCTTGCCATACAATTTTATTAAAATTTTGATATTTAATAACTTTTAATAAACTTTACTATAATTATGAATAGGAAAACTGCATAATATTATTTTAAATATAGTAAATTTGTTAATAATAAAAATTGATAACTTACAATTTTTTGTGGTACTCAATTTTAGTGAATGGCCAATGAATAAGTCATAATTTGATAAAACAAAATAATTATTATATTTTAATCATTTTCAATCAAAATAATTGTTAAACACAATTATTGAAAATATGAAAATTAAGAAAGAGCTAATAAATCATTTTAGCTTCAATATTAAATCAATTTAAAGATTTTAACAATTTTATTAATAAATATTTTAAACCCCTTTTATGTTCCGAAATTTTAGAAAATAATTAAAATAATTTACTTACATTAACTTTGTAGAAAATTTATAAAAATATTTGATTTTAATATAACATGACATACAATTATATACAATGTATTTGATAGTAAAGCAATATTTTGAAAACGTAATAATTATTTAATTAAATTTTAATAATTTATAAATAAATAATTATAATTTTTATCACAATTACAAAAGTATTATTCACCAAATATTTGGCAACATAAAGCTTATAATTTAATTATCCCTAAAAAGCAATGATTTGATTTATCCATTTAGAAAATGCCGTTATTCGCGTGTAAACTCCTGTAAAATGTTTATAATATTATTGTAATATTAAACGCGATCATTATAACAAACCCGGTTGATTAGGTAATGCACAGCCGATTCCCCAACTAATAATGCCAACTAAATTCCAACGATTATCATCTTCAATCACTAATGGTCCACCACTGTCACCCTAGTAATTCAAGTATTTCAAAATATTTACTATTTAAACAATTATTGTAAAATTTATCTTATAATTATTTTTTATGATATAAAATATTTTAATTTATAAATTCTTATTACAAGTGCAAATTTACAACTACTGTTTTGCAAGTGTTTATTTCATGAATGAGACAGGTCTAGAAATAATCTTACAGAGCACGGCTTGCTTTTTCTTATATAGGAGCCCGTCATTGTAATACCAAATCACCCAAATAGTAAAAAATATGATTCCCATAAATCTATTTCCGTTTCATCATTCTATTTCTAGAATGCTTCAAAGTCGGGATTATCTCAATATTCTAAAAGTTTCAAAATTGACTTTATTTTGCAAAATTCACAATCAATTGGAATACACTCAAAATCAAGTTTATGCAATAATCGCTTAGGTCTTACTGAAGAAGCAATAATAATGCGTACTTATTAAAAGTTTAAATACAATAACTTTTGTATCTTAAATGTTTTGTTTCAACATTAACTTAACACATATCCATTTAGTCTTTTTTAACCAAATAAAGTGGATTTTGTTCAAAACAAATAAATTAAAATGTTTAGAATAATGTTATGTAAATTACTTCTAATTCTAATCGATTAATTAAGTTAATTTATAATTAATAATAAAATAAAATGTCGAATAATATAAAATAACCTAAAATTCTCGGTGTAATTAAATAAAATTGTCTTTTCTATGGGCTATCGTACAGTCAAATCAAACTAATAATAAAAAGTTACTAAATGCTATGTAATTTATATGATGTATAATTTTAAACCATATAATTTACGAATAATCTAAAGTCAAATTTGGTATTCAAATAATGAATTTGACTAAAGTTAAATTAATCATTTTGGAAGTAAAAATTAAATATATTCGGTTAGCAATCGATGGCCGAAATGGCGATATACCCTATATATACTCTAATTGGCGCACTATTATGTTTGAGACTTAAACAAATAAAACATATGAGATATTACTAAACTTCTTACTTCGCACGAGTCTTTGGAGCCTTTGGCGAGACCGGCGCAGACGAATATATTAGGAATGTCTTCGATATATCCGGCTCTCCGGTACATGCCTTCGCATTCTTTGTTCGTAATGATAGGCACGTCTACGTGTTGCATGATATCAGGTAATGGTCCGTCTAAACAACAATTATGTTAATTAAAGCACTAATAAGTAGTTTTTGATACATTATATTTGAATACAATGTATCCATTAGTCAATTGTTATTACTGTACAAAAAATGCTTTATAAAGCATTAAAGTCATTGAAGTATATGTCAGAAAATGTGATTATTCTCAATTTAAAATCTACCTCAATCTTAATTATGCAAAAATTTGTATCTAATATACGTATATTCAAATAAAATATTTTTTTATTTTAATTAAGTGTCAAATTAATCTGTAATATTAATGTCACATATAACTGTGTAATAATTTTTATAACAAACTTATTGTTAAGATATGATTTGATATTTGTATGATATATTGATATACCATTTAAAATGCTTTTATATTCATATATTTAATAAAAGAATAATTGCTGCGAATTGTAAGAAATGTGATGAGAGATACCTTCGTAGAGTCGTCCCCAACCCGTCACAGTAGCCCATCTTCCTATGTAGGAGTCGTTATTGTCAGGTATGCAAACTGGTATAATATTGCGCTGGAAGTGAATGGGTTCGTAAAATCTAAGTAAAGCCAAATCGTATTCAAAAGTTCTCGGATCGAACTGAGGGTGAGGTGCGATGATTTGGACGCGTCTCTCGATGTAGACGTACGGCTCTTTCTCGTGACTAACGTCATACTCACCGAGTCGTAGCAGCAAATCAGTTGGCGAAACACTAGGTGTGGACGAAACAGTACAATGTGATTACATATGGCTAGCAATCGCTAATCGCAATTGAATTACTTCTCCACACAGTGGGCCGCAGTTATAACCCAATACTCATTAAGCAAAGCTGCGCCGCATTTATGTAAAAATGAGTTTTTCTTCCACTGTCGCAGAGAGACCTAAAAGTTTAGAAAGTTTTGTTGTGTTTTGTGTGCAAACATGTAAAAGACAGACCATCCACGGCCATTCACCAAATGAGGATTGAGTACCACCAACTATGCGACCCTTTGGCGCAACTTGTCTTTTACCGCAAACTATTCACATTTATGCCATTTGCAAATTAAATTTCTATTTATCTAAATCTCTTTCAAGAGAGTATTTATTTTTAATTTGTAAGTCTAAACATCAATACCTGCTTTTGAGCCGTGAGTTATCGGCTTTTTCGTAACACTTGTTGTCGAATAATTAGTTGATTCAGAAGTTATAGCAGGATATTTAAATGTTGTCGATATTGTCGACAATAGTGTTGATATCGGCAGAGTTGCTGTCGACGCTAATATTGATCCACTCGATAGTGCTATTGGCGTCGTTAATGTTATTGTTTGCGTTGACGTTGTGGTTGACAATGGGGTTGTTGTTGATGAAGATGTTGTTGAGGCCGTAGTTGTTGTTGTTGTTGATGGTGTTGTAGATGATGTTGTTGGCGATGTTGTTGGCGATGTTGTTGTAGGTGGAGATGAAGTTGTTGATGTAGTTATTGGTGCAGATGATGTTAACGGTGATGATATTGTTGTTTGCGCTGTTGTCGAAGATAACTCAGAAGTATTCACTTCTGAGTATGGATATGAGAATAACGTTGAATTTGGTGCTATTGTTGGCTTAGTTGTTGATTGCGATAATAGTAGAGTTATTGGTTGAGTGTTTGGTTGGGTTGTTGGCTGAGTAGTTGGCTCTGTTGTTGGCTGTGTTGTGGTCGGCATCGCTGATTGTGTTGTTGGTTGGCTTATTGATTGAGTGGTGGGTTGGCTCGTCGATCGAGTGCTTGATCGAGTCGATGATAGAGTGGTTGATTGTGTCGTGGTTTGCATTGTTGATTGTGTGCTTTGCACTGTAAGCAATTGCGTTGCATTGTCCGCAGTTAAAGATTGTGACTCTGTTGACTCTGGTTTTATTGCTGTTGATGTTGACGGTGGCGGTGATGTCGGCTGCGTTGTCGATGAGGACAATGTGGTTGACTGCGTGGTCGGTGGGGTTGTTAATGATGATAGAGTTTTTAAAATTGTTGTTAATGTTGGTGACGATGAATTCATTAGTGATAAGTCATTATCTATAATAGAATTTTGAGTGGAAGAACTTTCATTTCGTTTAGTGATGCCATTTGAAGTGAAATGTGATGACACGCTCGCCGAAGAACTTATTTGATGCTTAATTGGAGGCAGTTTACAACAGCTGCCAACCAGACCACTATTGTTATTAAACATTTAGTTTAGATTTTAATAAATTTAATAAATTAAAGTATATGAAATAATAGGAAGTGTTGTTAAGTGATAAAATTCAACACCGCATTCGTATGCGATGATCGGTTAAGTTATATAACTAATAAAATATATCGTTTCGCAATTTAATTTAATCAAAATTTAGATCTGAAATTTATCTCATAATTTCTAGTAAATTCATGTATCTTTTTCTATCGTGAATTTTTTTATTATTATCTTATTTGAAAAGTGCTATAAACACAACTTTAGTTAAATGAAATTATAAACATCTTTTACATTTATTAATTTATTTTATTTATTAAAAATTAAATTAAATTAAAATTAAAATTAAATTTTGATTAACTTTTTATTTATAATGCCATCATTACTAAATTTATCATCAATTAATTGCAATTATTTGAATATTTGAATTAATAGAATTTAAATTACGTTATGCTTATATAAGCGTAAATTATGCTAATTGTTTTTATAAAATATTGTTATTTACTAGTATATGGAATTAACATAAAACTTGTGAGATGAGAATATATGAATAGATGAGAATAATGTTAATAAAGAAATATAAATATATAAATGCATTTATTTGATAACATAGTGCTATTTAATACCTATTAACACAGTATCCAACAGGTTTGCCTTTTGCTTGTATGCACTCGTACTGAAACATGCAAACCCCTGATGTATCGGTATAATCATTTTGATTTCTACACGGCAGTGGTTTGATTGCTCTGTACCTGTAATGATGTGCATCTGAAAGAAAATATTGAGTTGTTGTCAATCTGATTATGTAATGCTTAGATATGTGTTTTTGCAATATTGATTTGAAGCCACAAATAATTGAACGCATAACGATTAAGTGAATGTGTTCATAAATGTCTTGATGGCAATGCGGAAATATAATACCGATATAGATATGTTTATATATCTATAGAGCGCCCTAAGGCTTGTCCCCATGAGGAAGAGGTAATTTACTTTCAGGTTATTCACCTTTTTTTCACTGTCAAGGTTTCAGACTGTTTTGTCTACGAGTGGCAAAAGAAAACCAACAGTGTTTAAATCCATATCATTTATAACTATTTTTTTAAAATTCATATTTTGTTTTAACCAAAATGCAATTAATTATCAATAATGAAATTAAAACGATATTAAATTGGATAATATCTGTCAAATTATTAAAATCTCATTATCAAATCTAACAAATTAACTAAATTCAAATATAATAATAATTTGAGACTCAATTAATTAAATTTATCGAATGTTTATAATTAAAAATTACGATTTCTTACCGAACTGTTGACCATTGCTTTCGATGTGAATGGCTATCAGTGCGGGTGCGATGAGAAACACGCCAACCATTGTCCGCAGCGGTGAAAGCATTTCGCACAGCATTTTCGGTAGAAATGTGTTTAATACAGACAACACAAACGAACTGAACATTTAAGTAACACAAGAATATCGTAAGAGTGTTTAATGAGAGGCAAACCTGATCGGAGGTAATAGCACTGCCAAAGCTATAGCTTAACGCAGAGTACAATATAACTTCATTACTATATTCAATACTATATTCAAAACTTTAAATACATCTTTAAATACATTCACCAAACAATTGCTAACCTTATTATTCGATATCAATTTATATTAAATTAAGAAAATAACACAAACCTCTGAGCGTCAGGTTTTTGATGACTTCGTCAGAAGTGGTCGAAACTACAGTCGATACTCGATTATAGCAACTGCTCGGTGCTAAGAAAAGTTGTTGCCATAATCGAGTTTTGCTATAATTGA
>JAQIYA010002104.1:0-10700 GCA_034699355.1 Microtritia minima
AATTCTAAAAAATTAAATTAAAGCTTATTTTGAAACAAAATTCTATTTTGCTATATTTTATGTGTATTTAAAATACATTCTATGTGTTTATGCAAAAGTGCAAAACTTCAAATTATAACAAAATCGCACAATAAAATCTATCATTTATCAGTTCAAATTTTTATATATATCATAATATATAATTGATAGAAATAAGATAACTCAATATTGTTGAAACTGTAACTAAATTTATATATTATTAAAAATTTTGATTATATTTGAATCAAATTTCTTAACTAAAATTGAGAATACTCTTATTGTAAAATAAAATTCAATTTTAAACGCAAAACCAGTTTATAATATGATTAAATTTATTGTTTATATAAAAATGATACAAATTTATACTATGAAAACTTCAATTTAGATTTGGATCTTCAAGAAATAACATTAATTGGTTTAGCAATTGTTTCAAAAATTTTTAATTAATATAAATTTGTTTTAAATGGCAATCAGAGTAATTTTTTGGCGATAATTTGGTTAACTATTTTTTAGCTCAAATTAATTGCATCTTAATCTAGTTAGTGAATAAAAAATCATTACAAAAAAATAAATTTGTATTAAGTGCCCTTTAAAAGCAATTTTAAATCATTTTATTGTGCCTCAACATACGACTTTACTTAAAAGGCTTGTATAAGATTTAGAGTCATGAGGTTTATTACTATACCTCTTTTTTGTATTTTAGAAAAAGCCAAAATTATTAAATTTTTTAAGGATAATATTATATAAGATTAATGTAATTGTTTAAAATAGTTGTATTTGTTTTTGCTTTTATTTGCTCGACTTTTATCATGCGAATAAAAAAATTTCTAAAATATAAACTTGTAAAGGTTTGAGCAGATAAATGTTAGCTTCAGGGTCGCCAAAGGTTGACAAGAAAGCTAGACATGCATGAATTAACCTTCTATTATACATTTACATTCAATGTCGATATTATTTACCGAAAATTTAAATAATAGCAAAATTATATCTAATCTTTTGACATATAAATTATTTTAACAATTTAAAAATCATATAATTTGTTTAGAATTTAAAAGCACATAATTTTTAAAAATAAAGTATGCCGTAAAATATGTCAAATATAATTACCGACATATCCAAGCGGACAATTCGAGTCAAAACTCCATGCAAACGAAAGGCCAAAATAAATGGCTCCAGTAATGGTTATGATCGCCCATTCGGGCCAATAAGGAATAATATCGATTAATTGATGAATACGAACTGTCGAAAAAGAATAGAAAACGCTAGATAATAATTAGCAATAAATTGTTTGATTAATTGGTGTAATTAAGAATATCCGGTAATAATTTGGGTGATGGAAGAGTACGTACGCGCTCCGACCAGTTCTCCTCTGTGCAGGTGAAGCGATAAGACGTGCGCTGACGCCACCACTAAGTACGATATGGCAAATCGCTGGAGAACACCTGGTATGCGAAGCTTCTTGAAATCGGCTAACGATTAGATAAAACGTTAATGAAAAGCAGAAAAATTGTTAGACTTTACAATTAACAGGCAAAAAGCATGAAGTTTTCATAACGTAAGCAATAAAGAGTCATTTTTAACGCTTTAGTAAATTCTGTGCTTTTATTGTATTTGTGTATATATCCAAAAAATAGAGTTCAATATTCTACTTAATTTAATTATATTTAATTAGACATTAAATAAGTGCCTCTAATTGGTAGAAATTTTTCGCTGTTTTAAAACTTTATAAAAGAGAAAGAGTAGAAGAAAATGGTTGAAAGAGGTAGAGATGAAGAAAGAGAAGAGGGGAGTGGGAGCTCATTGAGACATGCAGTGCAATATTACCGCCGTGGTTGGAATTCAGCATTATTCCGATCGCGAACAGAATGCACGAGCGTTTCAATATTTTCCATAAAACTTTTCGAATCGGTACCTTCTGACGGACCACCAAACTTTTGTAGCTGATTGATTCAATAAACAATTTATAAATTGTGTAAGCGTTACTTTGCTTAGCAATTTGCTATTATAATTTGCTTTGCTTTGAGACACAAACCTAATAGCCATAGTTGTGCCCATAATGAAGATAAACCAGGGAAATATAATATCGGCGAAGTGAAAGCCATCCCATTTGGCATGATCTAAACTATCATAACCACCCGCTCCGTAGTTGGCAAATATCATCATTAAAATAGTAATGCTAATAATAAATAAATAATAAGTAACGTTAATAATTTTTATAACAGCATTCAATGGCATCTCTAATTACCCCCTAAAACAGTCCAACGACTTTAATCGTTTACGTTTCTTCTCCTCCACCGAAGCGGCGATAATAAATTCGTTGGGCGCCGATATAACAGGCATTTGTCCGCGACGCCATCGGTAATAAAATCGTCGACCCGAATAGAAGAATACAGCGAATGCAATATAAATAAAAAGGGCGCCAATCAGTGGCCAAATATTGTTGCGACCCTCTTCAGTGGTCGTGAAATCGCAAACAAATGCATTTCTAGTTTCATTGACTTCTCGTATACTTTGCAAAGAAATGAGATTAAAACAATCCTTAATGATTTCATTTAAATAAAGTTTTAAAAATTTATTATAACTACTCTAATAATGATTGAATTGGTTATATTTGACTTTGGTTTTAACTAATTTTCTCTTTTTACTAAAGTCTTATCAGAATATTTTTAATTTATTTATCCACTAATAAATAAATGAGAAAATTTTTAAGTAATTGTTTAAAGAAAATAATTTTAAAAAAGTTGCAAACAGTGATGACATCAATCAAGACTATAATAATCAGATTATAAAAGGCAAATCAAATGGTATTTATATTTAAACGTCAATTTAATAATAGGTTTGGTGTTCGAGTGTTGCTCTCAATAAAGCAAAACGAAACAAAAACAGCTGATGTGCGGTTTATTTTTATCTGTCAATAAAAATGCAATTCACATAATTTGACCCCAATTTCAAAGATCCGGGAAAATATGCCCACAGTAAAAACCAAAGAAAAATATGACATAAACAAAATTGAGAGCGCTATGAATATGTTGCACATCTTTTTTTAGGGAGAATATAAAAAATGAAATGTAATAAATTTACACTATTGTATGTCTTGACTGGTCGTATAAGTATTTGGTTTGAGAGCAATAGCGGTTATACGATGAGTTGGGGTTATCATTGATGGCCAACTCGATGCCGTAATTGGTGTTGACCTTCAATTCGCGAGGCGTCGAGTCATTGGTATTCGAGTCATTCGGCACCACATTCTCCCACACCTGTAGCGGACACTGAAACACAAATTGTAAAGAGTTGTAAAGAGTGGCATATCTTTATTTAACTCTAACACAACAATTACTTTTTATTTTTAATAGTTAACATGTTATTATGTTATTATTAAATCTATTAATACAGTATGTGTTGATTACAGTATTTATTAAGTTTGTGCCTCTAAAAACTTTCATTCTTCGCCTCAATAAATCAATAATAGCTTTAATTGATTTGAAATCTATTAATAAAAATATTTGCTTAACTAAAAGATTTAAAGGTTTTGACATGAAATTGCTTAACACATGATAAACAACTCCACACGGAGTTGATTAAAATAGGTATAAGTTTCTTATCTTCAATTAAAACCTTCAAAAAATATCACAACAAGATATTATTAATACTTTTATAATAAATCCTAATATTGAATAAACTATGAAAATATTTATACTAAAAAATTATTAATATTAAATTAAGTTCAAAATAAAAAGAATGCGAACAAAAGCAAAGAATTGAATAAACTTTTCAAAAGTTTTTGTCAGTGTTTTTCACTTTTTGTTGATAACTTTGAAATCATTTTAATTATTGAAAAAATAATAGAAAATATAGATTACAAAATGATGTCAAACCTCTACACATTCAGTCAATTGTTTCCAAATGTAAAGCGTATTATTTGTGTAATTAATGAATTCAATGATTGCTGTGTCAAACTTAGCCATCACTTCAGCGATTTGTTTGAAATAATTAGTTAATCACAAGTTATCAATACTATTGATACACTTTTTATCACAATTTGAAAAATTTTTGAAATAACGTCATCTTTAATGACGATTATTGTGTAAAAATATAGATTAAGTCAAAACCACTTAATCATTGTCCGGAAAGCGACGAAAAACGCTGACAATAATTCAAAATCATTCAAAACTTTAACCAATGATTACAAAATATTTAAAAACATCGCTAATATTTTTTCCGTTTTAAAAAAACTGTAAAAAATATTCAAAACAAAGTACAAAAAAATAGGCGAATCGAAAGCGAATCACAAGATATGATTTGCATACAAGTGCTGGTGTGGTGACGAACGGACGGCAACGACGAGCGAACAATCTATATGTAAATCGCGAGCAAAGTATTGACACAATTGTTCGTTAGTCTCGCATTCAATTGAATCCATTGAATGCCTTCCACTAAATGCCAGTTAAATACGAGTTTATCACTCGCTCCACACTCGACGCTCACTTCACTCATAAATAATGTGTTTTTTTGTGTTTTTTATGATACGCTGAACTTGAAGTCTGACTCGCTTTGAGATAAAGTGTTTTACTTGGATTCCACTCGATTGAGTCGTGTTTAGAAATGAATAGCTGCTCATTATTGTTGCCTATTAGAGAATTTTATTGTAGAAAACTAGTTTAGGTTTTGTTTATTTTATTTATCATTACTAATAAATAGGTCTGTAATAATCTAAATCTAATAAATATTCGTGAATATAATTTAGTTAAAAAATTAAAGATTTAATTTAATTTATACAAATTGAATTTGACTATTGATTTATTTATATTTTATAACATATAACACGCTTTATTAAAAATATTGCTTAATAAAACATATTTGATTTCTCTTTACAAAAATTATGATAAATATATATTAAAATTGACGATTAATTTAAATTAATAATAATAAATTTAAACAAATGTGTTAGTTTTCATTAGCATATAAATATAGCTTATTATAAATTTTATTGAATTTCTTCATTTGTCTGCTATTAAAGTGTCATTTATTCTAATATTATTAGATTTCAATCTTTCTTTGGTAATGCAATGTAAGTTATTTTTTAGGTGACTTAAATAATTTATAATTTAGATTTACATATAATACAATAATAATGATGCATACAATGACGCATATATACATTCTAATGATATTAATTTAAATATTCATATTTATATAAATTATTAGCTTAAATTTAATTTTTAAAAATTAATATAATGAATGCTAAATACATTCAAATGAGAAAAATTAAAATAAGTTCGTTTTAAAATTATTAAGAGATTTAACAAATTTTATATCTTTTTTAATTGGACGCACACATAACTTACATTTCACATAAAATACCTCAAATGTGATTCAAAATTTCTCCATAATCTAATTATAAATCTATGTTTAATACAGATTTATGCATATAATCTCAATTATGCAAAACCAAATTACATGTACTGTAATGTCATGTAAACGATAATAAATATTTGTTACTATAGGGACGCATAAGCGATATAAACAGACGTAATATGTGGACGCATATGTGACACAAGTAAATATTTGTAAACACAGCTCGACTTTGTGTCCACAACTCGAGCCATATGTCGACCGCAACGCCGACCTCATCGGTGCCGCCGCTCACCACGGCGTCGGCCTATCCGTTGCCACCGATGCGCTACATTAGTGTGTATACGGACGAGAACGTGACGTCCGGTGCGATACCTCTGCCACCGAAGCCGCTCACAGACGGCCAGTACTCGATGTTCGGGCAGACGATCGCGTTGGACGACGCCATCATTCGGTCGCTCGAATCTCAAGGTCTGCGCCGTCTGTATCCGCGAGAAGTGGACCACAAGCGAGAGCTCAAGAAGATTAACGCATCAATTTTGGTAAACTTTCTCGATTTGCTGGACGTGTTGGTCCGCTGTCCGGACACCAGTAAACGGGAGGAGAAGTGCGTCGACATTCAGCTCCTCTTCATTACGGTATGAGTGAAGGGCTCAATGAGTGAACGCGTGTTAACGATTGACTTTCTGGGCAACAGATGCATCACTTGATCAATGAGTTACGCCCACATCAGGCGCGAGAGACGATTCGTGTTTGGCTGCAGCAGCAGAAGAAGCAGCGCATCGACACCACCACCAGACTCAAGAAACAGATCTCGAGGGTTAACGAAGTCATAAGTAATGGCATCAATGGTATCACTGACTCGATCACATCTAACAGTAACGGCGATACCGGCGATAACATCGTGAACGGCGACGCTATCGACAAGAAAAATGCGATCAACGATGCGATGGATTCGTTGATTGATTTTAAAATATCGCCGTTCGGCGGCCATCACTTAGACATGGAAAACAATAACGCGTCGACCGATAAGAGCTCTTTCGACGAGAACTGTGTCGAACTCGACGCGCTTATGTGTAATTTTGTGGACGAAATTTGCACTGATTTGAAATGAGGGACAGAAAGTTTTTTTAATTAGAGATATATTTAATTGATTATCATCGACATCATAATTAATGGTACCCATAGTGTTCATGCGAGACGTATATATAAATTTATAACTTATTAAAATAATAATAGGTTTGATATAACTTATGTGAATGAATTTTTTAATTTAATTTTTTCAAACCGTTATCAATTTTATAGGAATTAGTTCACTTAATTTGTATTCAAATTATTAAACATTAGCTTATTTACACTAAAATAAAATTAATATTACAACGTAATAGTTTTTCGACGTATGATTCAAGTCATTATTGATTTGGTGTCTTAATTTCTGCTGAACATAAATATCTATCATTCAGTATATCATATGTAAATTAACAAATGTAAACAATTATAAGCTTTATTAACAAAAATAAAGTAAATTATAGTACTTAAATGACAGCACATCTTTAATCACGTTTGCTTTAATTCATTAATTTAGTTAAACATGAACTAATTTGTTGTGTTCTGCGAATTCATGACATTTAAATTTTGTGACTTAATTGACGTCACTATATTAAGTTACTTTAATTAACATAATGTCTCACAAACAGATTGAATATGTCTAACCTTCGATTATTACAACAACATAAGTAATTATTTAATGTTTAATAATCTAAACTGTTTGAAAGAAATTACCCTTAAAAAGTAAATGATCTGAAATAGCAAAATGAATCATTAATTTTGTATTTTGAAAAACAAGAGTAGTTAAAACCAAATATGGAAATATCAATAATAAATCGCGTGTCGTGTTTGTGTGTTTGCATTAAATACAGACGGCATAACACTTGAATATTTAATGTAAACGTATTAATCCTCTTCTTGTTAGTCATTATACTGAATGTGATTTATGTGCCACTCGTTTATTGCATTTGAAGCATGTTCTCACATGCTTTTCTCTGGTAATCACTTTTGATTTCTTGCTAACATTTGCATTGTATAGTTGAGAGGCAATGAAATTGAATCGCAATATATTGTAAATTTACAGAACATTGAGTCAATATTGTATAAAAAAGATTGTAATTTACATATCTTTCAATCAGTTTATTATCTTCAATCTTCAATTGTAAGTTTACTATTATATTAAATCTTATCAATAGGTGAGTAATTTATTATTTGTTATTTATGCTCGAAATCTAGAATACTTTAATCAAAGGTGATTATAAAGATTTTTAATAAATTCATAAATCGTATTACTAGATAAATAAGTTTATCTGCTGAGTCTCTAATAATTCCTCAAATTATCTCATACAAGTATTTTTCAGTTAAGTTTTAAACATTCCCGATTCGATATTCATGTATAAGTTTAAAATAATAATTATTTCAATACTTTTTAGTTCTTAAGTACATTTCATAAGTATATTTATTACATAATAAATTATATTTATGTTAATACAATTTATTTCATTAATATTCATATATTTTTAATAGTAAATTCAAAATAGAAATGTTTGAAAAAACATTTTTAAAATGTGTATGTATTCAGAATGTGTATTTAAAATGTGTGTGTATGTATCTGTATATTTATACAGATTTTAAGAGTAAGACTGATGTTCTGCTTACGAGCGTTAGCGTAATGTGTCTGATATTAGATTGGGTATATAATCCAACAAACATGAAATCAATTCTTCTCTTTTAATTAATAAAAATTACTTTTTTATGATTACAGTTTATGTTTATCAATAAATAGAGTCAAAATTTTTCGGTCATCTCAAAAAATAAAATTCTGTCAAAACCGAATATTATTAGTAAAATTTTGAAATTTAGAGGCCAAATTCGGTTACAATAATATTCCATTAATAATGCGCACCCATGTATAACACTCAATAATTAAACAAAATTTCTAAAAATATTCTAAATTAAAAATTCTATACGCATCCCAAGTATAATATGCAGCATAGATTTACCAGAGTTCATATTAAAACGACATTAGAATATGTTAAAATATACGTAAAATAAGGTTTTATAGCATTTTAATATAAATGCATAGCATCTATAGTTTCAATACAGTTTATTTTCAATATTTCTTTAAATAAAAAACTGAATTCCAAGATCAAATGTTTACAAATGATATAATAGTTTTAAATTTCTTAATATAATGTTATGCAAATTTATAAGATCTAATGTCTACAGAGTAAAAGTACAGAGTACAGAGTCTCTGTAAAAAGTATTTGATCTTAAAGAAAAAATGGTTGAAATATTAATTTTTTAAAATTAAATGTATAATCGTTTAATGATCAATGTCTACACATGTATTAAAATTTATTAAATTATATATTTATTAAATTTGATTCTAACATTAAACTTTATAAGGAGTTATAATAATTTGTTTACCATCAGTTACGGCACCTTCACTACTATTTCACACTAACTTTTCATAATTCTACTTACATTGTATTGAACGACATCTGCTATAATACAAACAAAACATACTTTAAAAGTTTTGTTAATTAAGGAAGTTTTGAAGAGAAAGAAAATAAAATAAATGATAATAAGAAATATTTGGTGAATATAGAGTGAACAGAAACATCTTAATCCTGACCTATAATTTTTTAAATTGTGGTCTCAATTATCACAACAGAATATTGATCAAATATTGATTGATAATCAATTTTGACATTAAGCCGGTTTTTATAATTAGAAACATTTTGATAAAAATTTTAGCCAAATAATTATTTTTAAAATTTTAATATAAAAGCGATTTTTAATATTTCAAATTAACATTTTAATTTAACATACTTCTAAAAGTATCAATTAATTCAGAAAAACTCAATATTTACAAAATAAATTATCTCTTTATTTAGTATCGCCGAAATAAATTAAAATGTTCGCGCAATTAAACACAGTATTGTTATTATCGGCGCTATCGCTGGCCAACAGCGGCCGTACAATCACATATCAATACAACTCACAGTCGATCAGCAATAATAATAACAACAATATTTATATTAAAACTTCAAGCAATTTCGATCCGAACTGCAAAATCAATTCTTACGGCATCAAAACCAGCGACGAGTTGCTGACCGCCATCACTAAAGCCAAAGCGGGCGACGTTATCAAACTCGATGCCATCGAATATCGCGGATCGTTCGAGGCGTCGACCGACGGCGGCGACCGTTTCATTACCATTCAGGGCACCTCTGAGTGCAATAAAAACACGAAAATCATCGGCGATTTGACGATCAAAGCTAACAACTGGATTGTTCGCGATCTGGTGCTGCAGAGTTCGGGCACTGCGGTGACGCTGGACAACGCCAACGACGTGCAACTCGACAACCTTGTCATCAACGACGCGCGCGACGCCGCCGTCCGATCCAAGAACAGCAATAACGTCGACTTGAATAGCGTTGTGATCGAGAATGTGGGCGGAAATGCCATTACAATCAAGTGAGCCTTTGTTTTTTGGCTATATTTTTTCATTATGAATAATACCAACTTTTTTGTTGGCGACAATTAGCGGCGGAAATAACTTAAACCTTCGATCGCTGGTTATTGGAAATGTTCGCGGAGTGGGTATACTTATTGACGGCTCGAGTGACGGCATTAATATCTTGTCGACTGTGGCGCGCGATATCGACGCGGAAGCGATCCGAATAACGGGTAACGCGCAGAACGGCGTTATCCGCAGTCTGGTCGTGAACGGCAATTCGGGCAAAGCTAACTCTTGGGTCTATATTGACGGCAATGACTTTGCCATCGAATCGGCTATTGGAACGGGAAGACCGAAAAATGGATTTGTGGTAAATGCCATTATTGATCTACAATTAACTTATAACTTATTTATCTATATTTGTTGAATTGTATGAAAGGTGAACGGTTGCGGATTTACATTCAGCAGCAATATGTGTAACATGTTTGGCTCGAATGGTTACTGCATTTATTTGGTGAATAAGAAGCCCGACTGTCGAAATAGCATTGGTTGGGGTAATATGGCGATGGGAGGGCGCGGGACTGTTAACTAGTCATTTCAGCTCTCATCCACTCTTATGTAATTTACTTTGACTCAGCATTATTTAAATCTCACAGAAATATGGAGGCTTTGAATTTGATTAATTATTTTTTGCTAAATGTTTAAGTTAATAGAAAATTACATAAATATGGAATGTAAATAAAATATATCAAGTTAAAAAAAATGATTATAACCATACAATAAGTCTTATGCGATATGATTAATAAATGTAAATAAA
>JAQIYA010002105.1:0-10700 GCA_034699355.1 Microtritia minima
ACTAAACAGCCGACGCTATCCTCGAATCGGGTCGAGTCAGACGACGTTCACTTACACCCACCAAAGCCACAAAAGCAGTTTCTAATATCGCCGCCGGCGTCGCCGCCCGTCGGTTGGGAGCCGGTGAACGAGGGACAGCCTCTGATCAACCACGAGCTGTTGTCAGCGCTGGCAAACCTAACTCCGGGTGGCGTTCACGAGCTTCACGCCCAAACTGAATCTCAGCCCGCAATTGTGGTTCACATTTGCGAGGAGAGCGACCCCGAAGAGAGTCTGTCCGAAAATGGTCGGAAGCCGAAGATTAAGATCACGCAAACAGCACGACCTTTTAAGGCACAGTAGCTTTGATTCACACATTCTTTGGAATACATTTTGTGATTTTAATTATTTAATGCACGCAAACCTTAATTTACGTAAAAGATTGTTGAAGTCATGTTTATGTTATTTATTTGTTTTTGTACTGTTATTTACATTACAAATTATCACTATATATATATAATATATATTAAACAAGTCCTGAATCCTTTAATAAGTCCTTAATCTTGTTTTGTGCGAACTGTGGAAAGCATAACTTAGTGTATGAGGTATTAAACAAATCCCAGTTAAATATTTGTTACGTGTAAATATACCTTCATTATCAATATATGCGTACAATTACGGACGCTCTCCGGCTCTAAATAATGCTCACATTGAATGTAACGTAACATATATTTCTTAATGTAAAGAAAATAATTTGTTATCTGTGAAACATTACGAGATAAGTTATACTGTAAGATAACTTTTATTTAATAAACAATATAATTTTATCAAGTAATTGTTAATAAAAAAATATATAATTTACCGCCTAATAAAATGTTTTTAGTTGATAATAAATGTTAACTAATGGTTACAATTAATGAATACAACCAAATAATGATAATAAAATCTAAATTAAATTAAACTAAATTAATCCATAAGTTTGCTTTTGCGAGTCAAAACCCGCTAATAAATATCATAATAAATAATTTATTATCTTCAAAATAATGCTAAAATTAAAGACGCAATTTTGGCAATAAAAAACAAAATTAAAAAGATTTAATTAATCTAAATTTTAGGTCAACATTGTTTGGTTACATTAAAGACAGTCTGATTTTAAATATAAACGTTTATTAACTTGAATTATATTGTTATATTCATGTTATATATCATTAATGTTAATAAAAAAATTCTTAATATTATTGCATTAATAAAATTTTTTAATTCATTTTTGACAACAATACTCGATGTAAAAGTAGATCATAAAAATTATATATTCAAAAATTGACTTCAAAACAAAATTTCTGCAATACATTACATTATGGAATCTCCAAAGAAGAAAGGGTTTCTATCAAAAATTCGTCACTATATTAAGAAATTATCAAAAGGCAAGACCAGAATTGTTGAGCAAAGGGTGATCGAACCCGAACTCGAGCCCATACCCGAACCCGAACCCATACCCGTACACGTATCTGATCAAAGATTGTCTGAAGAGGCAATCAGAGCGTCCCTCGAGTGTCCCATTTTTGCCCGTTGTTTGGGTCACATCTCGCCGCCAATCTTTCAGTGTCTTAATAGACACCTGTTATGTCCAAAATGTACGCCCGATTTGGAAACGTGTGCGATGTGTCGCGTAGACATTTCGCACAGAATTCGCAATTTAGAGATCGAGCGGTTGGCGGCGAACCTCATATTTGACTGCGCGTACAGTGAATTCGGCTGTCGAGTGAAAATCAGATACGTTGACAAGTTTACGCATGAAGACATCTGCCGTTATCGGGAGGGCGTGTATCGGTATCCGTGTCCCGACTGGGTTGGGTGCGTATGGACCGGAGATTTGGGACAAGTGGTGGCGCATCTCGAGTGTCACGAGTGGTGTCTATCGCCAGGCTTTGAAAGCGCTGCCAATAGATCGTGGTTTTACGTTTTTTGATGGAAAAGGTAATGCGATTGCGGCCACTTTTTCCACCCGTTATGGTCAGCGCTTTATACGAGTCATACTGAAGAGGTATGAAAATGGAGTACTCAGTCATGGGTTTATATATGTGCAGCTGATCGGCGATGAGGATAATCAGTTTTGCTATCGAATAGAAATCAATTGCGATCGCAAACAACAGACATTCGAATCGATGGTGCGTTCGGTTCGCGTTCGGTTCGCGTTCCGTTCGATGAGCTCACTCGTGACTGTTTGTATTTAAATAGGTATACGATAAGTGAGATATGGAGCGGTCGACTGCCGGTCAAGTTTAAGATTAGCAAAGTTTCTAATTGAATGTTCTTGATTTGGTTGATATATTACTTTGTATAAAATTAATTTTAAAAATTGAATAGAAATTCGAAATAAATTGAATTTGGTTTACAAAATCTAGTGTTAATCTACTGTTGAATTGAATTGAAGTGAAATGTGAGATTAATTATTTACTCTTGATAAGTGCAGAGCCGGTCCTTCACACCAATCCTGTCCTCCGTTACCGCTGACCAGACTCTGACCATATCTTCTCTCCGTTTACCAGCACTTAATAATCACTAACACTCATAATCGACTCATAATTAAATAAAGATAACGAATATCTCAGTCGCGACTTAACTAACTTTAATTAATTGCGAATAAATAATAAATCAAATACAAAATCAGTTTAATAATAATTAACACATCGAGTGTTTAGTCTAATTAAAAAATATGTAAGCGAGTGATCGCAACGCGACTTAAGAGTCGACTGACTATACATTAAAAATAAGTAAACCTTTTATAGCAAACAATACATATCTAATGACTAAAAGTAATAATTACTAAAAAGTACAGTAAACTTATATTTCTAGAGTTGAACTAAAGTAAGGCACATAACACTCTTCTAACACTTAGAACAACTCACAGGTAATACCTGTGAGTTAACCCACAGTTATGTGCAACAGTCTGTATATCAGTTAATTTTAAATTGCGTTCTTCTAATTTCTTAATTGTGTGCACTAATAAGTCAAATAAATTTATTGCTAACAATTGATTTCGAAATGTTTTGGTGTTTAAAATTGTTTAACATTTCGGATAGCCTTTGATGAGGTATTATTTTTTAATACTTTTATATATCGACACTTTGGCAGTCAAACAGAAATGCAAACACATTTCTTCGCAAAGTTTAATTCATGTAAAGAAATTAATGTTTAGTTCACATACAGTTTTACTATACGCTTAAACGAAAAAATAAAACTTGGATCATATATGGAGTGATAAAGAGTGGAAAAGTTTACTGTATTTCGATTAATCATGAGATTGAGAGTCATTAGTGGAGAGTTTAGTATTTGTCACCGAAACGAGTAGTCATCGCATTTGATTTTGGATCGCAAGTTGTGTTCAAACTTATAATATAAACTTATAATATTTTACAGCATTTATGCGTGAAAATTATTAATATTTAAGTGTACTCATCATAAGCTTCTCTTAAATGGTGTAAAATATTATAATTTTCAACTATAACTTGCGATCCAAAGTCAAATCTGACTAATTTCTAATAAAGAGTTCCAATAATATAACTTGAATTTATATTATTTACTGTTTAAACGTTGAAGTATTAAACAAAATCAAGTGATGTCAAAGAGTTTTTTGAGTGATTGGAGTGACGAAGAGTGGAACGAGTCTTCAAGATTTACATTAAGAAAGAGATTGAGAGGTAGTGAAGAGATCAGTGATTATCAGCAGTTGTCAGCGAACGCGTCCAAAACAGGCAGCAATTTATTGAAGTTTGTCTCCACTCAAGTCTCGTCTGTATCTTCAAGTCTGAACTGCATTATGAGCTCTGGTTATAAAACTTCCAAATCAAAGTCAAACAATAATAACAATCAATTTAATAATTTGATGAGAAACGAGTCGCACTGTAGTCCTCGAGGTATGAATAATATATCATTTAATACTAATGGAGATACAGATATGACGCAAATTACGCGTTCAGCTAATAATATGAATGCAATTCAAATTAATCCGTACGTGTTGTTGCAAACAATGCCTCCGCAGTTATGTTATTCAAACAAAATAATTCATATAATTCCCACAAATATTACACAAACTATTAACACAACTTCTAATTCTATATCAGTTTTGTGTCAAAACGACAATAAGTCAAATGTGGATAACTATAAATGTAAAATTTGCGGACAAATTGGTTCGTCACCGCATCGATGCAATCACTGCGGTCGGCGTAACCACGAAATTATGACAAGCAATAGAGCGCCAGCCATACCGACAGATCTCTTTTATGGACCAAGTCGTCCATCACTTATGCCAACTATATTCTCTGCAGATGTTCGGCCGAGAGTTGGTTTATCTCAATCAGGTTCGAAACCAATTCGTTCATTAAAGCCTGAATGCATAACTATAGATGACATGGAAAAGAGACAGCAGTTGAGAGAAAACGATGAAATTGACGTTCAATGTGTCAAATATAATGATAGAGATAATGAAGATTTTACTGATACAGCAATTCAATGCAATTTAAAAAACAATAGCATTGATCGCAATGATTGCCAACAAATAGAAGATTCAAAAATGAATCCTGATTTAAATTCTGGTAAAGACGAGCCTAAAATTCCAAATTCTGAACCAACAACGTTTGCATCACGTCTGAGATATGTTATGTTTGGCACTTATAGATGCGAACCAAAAGCACTTAAATTCGACAGCGACGGCATTAAGTTAACTAATGTTTCGCCAAATAATATCGAAACTAAATTTAGATATCATATATCGATGCCATTTGTTGAAATGACTGAATTGAAATATTGCAACGATAATACAATTCCATCAATTTTTATTAAACCAATGTTTGAGTCTAATTGTAAAATCCAAGATAGCTTGTATTTGGGAAATAAGTCAAAGAATGGCCTTAAATTTGACATAAACTCTTCGGGTATTATCCATTTATTATTATTAATTAATGACATTAATATTAAACTATTAATTTTTTTAAAATTTAAAATGTTATTTTAGACGAAAGAGAGCATTATATGATAGCTATTATGTACGAAAATATAAGCAATGGCTTTATGGAATCTCTTAAATCGTTTGCAACTAAAAACAACCCAAATATAAATATAAGTGAATACGGTGTCGATAAAGCAAAATTAATTATTACTACCGCCCAGAATAGTCGAATGATATCTAAGACTAATTCGAGTAAAATTTTTGATCAATTAATGCCTAAATGTTTATCGATGAACGTTAGGAAAAATGTTAGTCCATATTCTGGTAAATATTGTACAACTCCACCAAAAATGAAAGAAGAGACGCCAACAAAACCTATATTTTCAAATAAGAGAAATCACTTAAGATCTCCTCGAAGTAGTTTTATTTTTCACACTCCAGTCGAAACTATTCAAATCGATGACGACGACAACTCAACTGATATGAAGAATGAATGTGATGATGACCTAAAGTATGTATTAATTTTTAAAAATATAAATTTTGCCAATTAATAATATTTTTAAAAAATAATTTTATTTAGTCGAGTCATATTAATATTTCCTGTAAACGAAAAAAATGCTATGCAATTATCTGGAAATGACATTTTATGCTTAAATAAAGGAGAGTTTTTGAATGACAATATCGTCAATTTTTATCTTCGGTATGATTTTATTTTAATTATTAATAAAACATATTAAATATGCATTTAAATTATTATTAGTCGCTTATCTTCCTGTTTTGGCTCAATATCTAATGATGTGATGGAGAAAACACATATATTCGATACGAAATTTTTTATGCAGTTAACTGAACGACAGCCAGCAAAACGAAAAACCAATGAAGAGCCGATATTCCAATATTCGTAATTAGAATTCATAATAATAACACATTTTTGTTATTAAAAATTTCATTTTTTAAACAGATTTGAAATCTGTTACCATATGAAATTAAAAAATTGGACGAAAAATGTTGATATTTTTTCTAAAGATTTTTTAATAATGCCTATTATTAAGGAATCGCATTGGTTTCTCGCAATTGTCTGCTATGCAAACAATGTCTCCGAATATTCAACTCAATCCAAAGAACCTGATAAGAGGTTGTTTTTTTATGAAATTTTTAATTTGAAAATCTTCAAATTATGCTTTCATTTGCAGGCCGTGTATATTATTTATGGATTCTTTAGGCAACGCTAGTTTAAGGAAGCAAATGAGTACTCCTATTCGAGAATTTCTTTCCTATGAATGGAAGGAAAAGAAAGACAGTGACGTGCAATTCAAGTCAAGAATGTTAATGAGAGACCACTTTCCTCGCGTTCCTAAACATACAAATTCTAGCGAATGCGGCCTTTTTGTTCTCGAATATGTAGAACAATTCTTGAAAGATCCCAATTATGTGTTGAACAAAATTAATGCTAATCTGAAATCGACTAATTTTAAGAAATGGTTTTCAATAAATGAAGCTAAAGATAAGCGTCAAATTATACGTGCGATCATATTTTCACTAATTAAACCAGAAATTGCGAATAAATTAAAGAAATTCGTAAAAGACGATATCGGTTCTGATGATGAAGACGTAAACGATGAAATCGGAGAGATATTTGATGAAACGATGGACTGTGATGTTGTTTCGAAGCGAAAAGTTGTTAATATTGAATGTTGTGATTCTGATGACGAAATCGAAGAAATATTCGATGAATCGATGGACTCTGATATTGCTTCGAAGCTGGACTTTATTGTTGATTTAGAATGTAGTGATAAACCTGTTACTCGATCGGCGAATAAATCAATCAAATCTGTTCAATCAAAAGACGCTATCGATAAGATTGAAGAGTATCTTTTAACTACGAGTGAAGCGAATCCAGTTGTATCCCAAGACAATTCGGATCTTGAGTAAGTGATGTTAAGTAAAAAATTAAATTTTAACAATTAATAAATAATTCAATTAAAATTTTTAATGACTATTGATTAAATTTTTTAGATTTGAATTAGTTTTAAAAGAAAAGTATAACAAATAAATATTTAAATATTTTCAAATATTTTTTTTAAGAATAAAGAACAAGGAATTGATTAAAAAGCGTAAAGTAATCAATGAGTTGAAAGACTTAAAAGATTCATTTCAAACTAATCTAATAAGAATTAGTAGCCATATCTCGCATTTGGAGAGATGTTCGTTCAACGATTATGACGATAAGGATTGGCGAAAGTATGTATTGATTACACAATAATTTTTCAAACATATTTTTGTGGTATAAAATTAAAATATAAATATTTAAAAAGAGGTTAATTCGTACTCTCCTAACATTATTTATTATTAATTAACATTAAATAGTATTATTAGATTTATTTAATTAATTAAAATAACAAATTTTTAGCTTATTTTGAGTTTGACAAAAGCAAGCTTATGGATCTGAGATGTCTGTCCGTCTGTCTGTCTGTCTGGCGGGGGGGGGGGGGGGGGGGGGTCAAAATATCTTTATTAACAAAGGGAAATGAGTTTAAAAAGAGTTTTAACTTGAAAAAGTCAGGCATTATCGATTATTATAAGTTATCCTCTATATTAACAAGTGATACATAATATCCATAAAGCGCGAACATAGTGAGCGCTTACTTAACCCACAAATAATACAATTGATGTTAAAATAATCTCATTTGAATGTTCATACTTTTTTTTACTTATAGACTCACCGGAATTGCTAAAACCTTATCATATGATTATAAAAAGTTTTGCCAAGACTTCGACGAGAGTGAAAAATTTCTAATGAATTTAAGTTAATCAATAAAAAATTAACAATTCTAAACTCTTTCATTATTATAAATTTTGAATCATTATTTTCCTTTTCTTTGTTTGAAATTTGTGAAAACTGTTAATTACTGTATTTCAACGCTTTGTGATGCGTGTGTTTACCATTCGAATATTTTTGTAGTCTATACAAGTGTTAAACCACATGTTAATTAATTGATTAAATTTATTTTGTTAGTGTATTAATTTAAGAAAGGAAATCGCATGAAATAGCAGAACAATTAAAATTTTCTCGTTTCAATGATATTTTATATTTAAAGCCTATGAAATTATTAAAAGTGGTTGAATTCGGGTTTAAGCACACGCTCTACAAAGCGCGGGAATACAGTTCAAAATGAATTATTGTTTAGAATATATGCATTTAATATATTTCCAATAAAAAGTTTTGACAAATTAGAAATAAAGTGAATAGAAATAAATTATTTGTGAAAGTTTTTTATTTTTAAAAATGTTTTCGCAAGAATCGAATTTGACCGTCGATTTGTTATTTAATACTAAAATTTTCGATGTGAGAGAATTCCATATTAAAAGTAAGTATCAAATAAACAAAATACACTTATTTATTTAAAAATGTCTAACTCGAATCAGTAGAAGAACGACAAGTCTTGCGTCTTCAGTCTAAAACTAGTCAATAACAGACATCAGATTTAGGGGTTTCACCTAAGATAACATTAAGATAACATAAACGTTATTTTACATAAATGTTAAATAAACTCTATTTTTTGGGCTTTATATTGCAAGTGAATAATATTATTAGGCTTTTACATAAACTTATATAAACGTTTAATTTTTTACACAAACTTTTTAAATATTAACTTATCTTATATTATAAAATATCCGCTTTTAACTCTAAAGTTAAACCTACTAAAGGGTTAAAATATTTATCACCGCTAATAAGACATTCATTGCATTAATTGATATTTAGCTGACAATTATATGCTCATCAAAATTCACTGAATGATCAAAACTGAGCACTTGGCAAGTCTACAGCACTCGTGTTACACATATTTCTAGTGCCCTCTTCTGCTATAATTCACAGTTAAGACGCGTTCAAAACATCGCTACGTTTCTATTGGTCGCAGCGCTCGCTATCATAGCTCTAATGTGAGCCAAAAAAGAAAACGAGAAAAATATTTTTCGCTGTATTGTGAATGAGATTCGATTTTTGCGCACATTATTACTGAATCGCACGTTACTGTGAGTGTGTGTGCGTTCGTTTTAGTGCTATTGAGAGCTATAGAGAGCTATTGAGTGTTGTGTGAGAAGTGTTGCTTCATTTCGTTTGCCAGCATTTTTTGAGTGCATATCTTCGCATAGCAGTTGAGCCGCACTCGTCTCGACGGTCGCCTATTTAGCGGACGAGTCGAGAGCGCCGAAACAGGTGTGAGAAGTTGCGGTCGGTTTGTGGTGCGAACCGGATTTGGGAGGAAAACATGTCGGAGAATAACGGTTTAAAGAGTGAAAATGGTAGTGACAGTAATGGAGACATTCCTGAGATCGAGCTCATCATTAAGGTATGCCACACACGAGCCGTCACTGCCGTCCTTTCCTATCATTCAAATCACGCCTTACTTTTCATAACCAAATTAATGAAATGAATCGCACATTTTGTTTGCCGTTGTGTTCGCTCTCTAAACAAATCAATTAATGACGAAATGGTGGTAATTATAGCCTGTCTTTCTTATATCTTTATGGTTAGCGGCGGAGAAAAAGCCTCGATTTTTCTATTAAGTGTGCGTTAAGTAAGAGATTTTAATTCTCGAAAATTAAGAGCGATTCTGATTCGAGCCTTATTTATGTCGACTAAACTGAAACCTAAGAGATAAAAATATTTTGGCGTCAAATGTTTGTAAAGGAAGTGTGTTTTATTTATTATTGCAAAACATTAGACTATAACGCAGTCAATGATAAGTTGAAATTATTAGCTATTTATTCGTTTCGATAGAAAAAAGAAATGCGAAAAATGTTTATAACGACATAATTTAATTACAATTTAATAACATTGAAATATGTACTCATAATTATTTATATCCGAATATTTCAAACAAACTTTTTAATTATTAGAGTTCAATAGTTGTTTGGTTTCGCAATATTTATTCAACACATTTTTAATTGCTTAGTAATAGCGGTGTATCGCTGTGTCGGAGCGCAGCCTAATCGGCAAAATATCAGGTTTGCGTTTACGGCGAAATGCAAATAATCAACAAATTTACGCACTTATTGACGAACATTGGCGTAGAGGCGCACAACACAGCGGTAATCAGTCGTCAGAAATGTGTGTAACTCTAACTCGAACTTTATAAGCATTTGATAGGCTAATAAAAAGTATACAATTATGATAAGCCTTATGCGATCATTATTATCGTGAGTGTGTTTTAGATTTAAAGGCTTTTGTTTCGCGTTAAGCGATCGCAGTCACGTTTTTATTATCGCTGGCAATGTTTTTTTCTCGTTTCTAATATATTATATTATATTTGATTGAGGTTTTATGATATTTGAACGCTATTTTCATAGCCGTCATGATTGGGTCATTTCATTTTTGAGTGTGACATCTCGTTTGTTGAACAAAACCTGACTATGAAACACAATATTTGAGTCCCCTTTTCATTCAACTGCTAAATACTTTTTGATTAGCGCTTATATTTTTTTGATTATATATACATTCCTCCGGTATTTATTTCTCTCTCTCACTCGCGCGCACACAAAACCAAAATAATTGGGGACAACGTTCGCGTATAACATATTTCTTTTTTTCTCGCATTTTAATGCATAAATGTTGAGCCACAGCCACAGCTAATTCACTGTTCCTTTAGTTTCCTTTAATAATAAATAATTGATGGCAATTGTTGGCCCACTTTTTTCCACTCAGCGTTTTAGATGTGTTTCGGAACATTTTTAAAACGCTTTTACGTGTTTATTTCTCTCTGACGGAAAT
>JAQIYA010002106.1:0-10687 GCA_034699355.1 Microtritia minima
TAAATTTTTAAGAGCTGCTTAAAATCTTATAAAACTCATTTAAAGCTTTATAATAAGCTTATAATTCACATCTTAAAATTATCAGTGATTATTCATTTCAACAAAATTTTTAACATTGTTTAACAGTATAAAATTAATTAGCATTTAAACTAATTTAATCGTCAGTGTAAAAGTGTATAACATTAAAATAATACATTAATGTTACAGTAATAACTGTAATAACAGAATAAAACTAAAGAATAAAAAAACAATAAAATTCAAGTGAATTTAATTATTCTGAATAATTTTTATTTGCAGTACATCTAAAAATATAATATGCATAAAGAATTCAAGGATAAAAACTATTTTATATAATTTACTTAAATAATGATATAATCTCACGCGATAAATATGAAAATATCATCGAATGATTTCATATGTTTGATATTTCTGAATTGTTAGATTTAATTTGTATTGTTTTAAAAATATGATATCAATTTATAACAATAGATTTAATCATTATTAGATTAGATATAATTGATATAATAATAACACTGTATACATATGACAACATATTACTTACGTTATGCTTCACTTTATTAATATAATGGTAAAAATTAATTATAATCTATATTTGAACAATACTTTATAGCGAAAAGAATGCAAATGTTTTTTGCACTGAACCGTATTTTTGATAAATCCATGGCATGAGAATTCAATTTTTAACATTACTTACAATTTTCACAAACATATTTCATGAAATAAATCTTTAGAAAAGCAGACAATTCAACGAAATTGTGTATAGTTGTGCACAACATTGTAGTGGGGAATACCAAAGGGGAATCTATTGCATAGCATTTCGATAAACGATTTGTTGCTAACCATTGATAAGTTTTAAGTGAGACAATTTTACTATTATTTTATTTTATTTAAAGATCATTTATAAAAATAATTATTATTTAATATTAAATAAATTTTTAGATTCAAAAATTAAAAACTTCTTTTTAATAAATTTAAAAATGTAGGGTCTAAGGTTAAAATCTAAGGTTACACTAATTAATTGTATAGTAAATTTTAAAGACATTTAAAGTAAATTTTAAGATTCGAATGTAAAACTTTTTTATTTATAAACAAAAAGTTTATCACCTTTTTGTCGCATAATTACTTATTTTTCGTATCGAAAACAAATATTTTGAGACAAATTTATTCAAACTTCATAGGTTTGACATCGAGAACTTTCATTTATTTAATTCAATTACGCAATTTTGAACGTTTAATATAATGACTTAATTTTCAAGTCAAGTCAAGTTAAAATAATCGTATGTCGTATTGGAGGCGGTATTTATCCTCGAGAAACTTATCTTAATATTTTTTAAAAAGATAATTTCCTTTACTTATATTCTCAGACATTATAAAATCGGATACAACTCTTAAGAATATAATTTTCTTCTGATTCTCAAAAAAATTCTACTAAATTCGAATTGACTTCAAATCTGTAAAACAATAGTCTTATAATCATTATACTATTCGAGCCGTTCTTTAAGTCATTTACAAATAGTCATTAATTATAATCTTTAATTAAATTAATTTACTAATTTAAGTTTTACTTTATTAAAGTCAAAACAAGTCACTGTTGATTATACAGTTAAGTGGCCGCCACTTTGCCCGCCGAAGGCGTGGATGTCATTTGCTGATACCTTGAGTTCATGCTCTGAGCGATGGACAAGATTTTGTCGATTCCGATTCGACGGTCGGGATCGGACATCAGACAGGAGGTGACTAATTGGCGCAACTCTTTGCTGTAGACGTCGGCCGGCAGTGGAGGATAATCGCATGTTTCGATTTTCTTGCACAGCGAGAAGAGAGTCATCTTTTCGCCGTAAAACGGCGACTGAAGAGCGGCCATCTCGTAGAGCAGACACCCGAGCGACCAGATGTCGGACTTGAAATTGTAACCGCTCTCCTGAACGCGCTCGGGAGACATGTAGTACGGCGTGCCGACCAGCGAGTGGGCGTCAATGGTTCGCGAGCTGAAGAATCGGCCCAAACCGAGATCGCCCAGTTTGACCACCGCCTGCGAGGTCATGAACACGTTGGCGGGCTTGATGTCCCGATGCATGACCCGCTTCTTGTGCATGTGCTCGAGAGCGCCGCACACCTGAACGAAGTACTTCCAGATTGTCCGCTCCGGTATGAGTCGCCGCTCGCGCTTGAAGTACATGATTAGCCGCGACAGGTCGCCGGCGTCGGCCAACTCGAGCACGATGTACAGGTCGTTGTCCTCGATGAACGAGGCCAAGTACTTGATGACGTTCGGGTGGTCAAGCTGCTGAAGGAGATTGATCTCTTTGATGCAGTCGAGGCGGGCCTTCGAGTCCAACATCTCGAATATTTGGATGCGTTTGAGCGCCACGATGTCGCCGGACTGACGACAGCGCGCTTTGTAGACCTCACTGAACTGACCCTTTCCGATGCGCTTTTCGATCTCGAAATTGCTGAGCTGACCTTTGATCGTGTTCACCGGTTTCGCGAACGAAGTGGTGGCCAATCCGAGAGCCATTGCTTTGCTTTGGCTTATAATTTTTCAGTTTTCAAACTTAATCGCAACTATTTGTCTTTAAAGCGATTATACTACTGTTGGTATTATTCGATCTATTATTTAACAATATTTAACAATAGGATATTATTACACACGCAAACTAAGCGATTGGCTTTGCGTGAACTAATCGATTGATAATAAATTTTTTATTTGCTCTCTCAATGACTAGTATCTAATCAGCAGTTTGTCAATAGACACGAGAGATACTGCGAAAAAGTGGTATTAAGTTATTGTGTTTAATCGAAGTTCAATTGTTTTTCAACTATTTTTTGTGTTTAAGCGCTGAAGTTTGTTATATAATGTTTGTTTGAACCACACGTTTAACTTCAACGACAGAGATTTTGTGTAGAATTTTGAAACATTGTATTAAAAAATTTGTGAACAAAATTTGGTTTTCATAATTGAAAATTGATGACATAACTATGGAGTACGTGACACACCAATCATTGACAACAGCGTGTGTGACAGCAAATAAGGCAATTCGATAAGATTAGAAAACAAATTTATAATTTAATGCGCTGTTGTCTAAATATTAGGTCACTTTTTTTAATTGAAACATATTAATTATAACAATAAATTTTTTATTAGTAAACTGCTTATCTTTGGCACAAATATGTTTCGCATTTTCAAGGTTTTTAGATCGAGGAAACCAAAAATGTATGCATATTTTTTACAATTATTTGAAAATATTCTGAATTTTTGCGGCAGAGATGGATGGGGTAGTGATATGGTTGAAGTGGGGTTATAAGGAAGGCATTTCACGATTAATAACACCAATTTGTATACAAACATATTTTATAAACTTATTTACTTAAAGTGAAAGCGTTAGATATTTCACTCTTTCAATTAATGTTAAAAATTAAAAAAAATTATATTAAATTTTCTAAATATTAACAGTAATTAATTCATTTTTACTCTCACTCAGCATACGCTCGATTATATTGAATTTCCACTTAAATTTTTTCAGCATTACTAATATTTACGGTTACCTATATATGAAAAATAATTCAAATGCAAACAGTTTTATATAACTTTACATAACTTATCAAAACTAATTTTGCAAATTTACACTATGATCATGACTACAGTTTGACTACAGTACCTTATTTTGCTCTGACATTTTAAATTATCATACAGTATTCATAGACTTAGGGACGCATTGCATCTTTTCTCTTAAAGACCATTCTTTATTAAAATTAATGAAAAAAAAACTGACAAAACGAGTGGTCAAAAAATTTAAAAAAATTGTTGAAAAATTACTGAAATTTAGAAATTAAAATGCTTAACTACTATTTTTTCAGGAATTTTCATTTTTTGTATATTTTGTATTTTAATCTTAGAAAAATAAGAAATATTGATTTTTAAAAATGTTTAAATTTCTATAAAAATAACAAATTAAAACAAAAAAAATACAACAAATAAGAAGTTGAGTTTATTAAATACCAAAATAATCGTTTCTTAGGTTTAATATTTGTAACTTTAATTTTTAAAACAGTACAAAGTTTGTATTGCAAACGTTGTTTTGTCGATAATTTTTCCTAAAGATTACAAGTTTGAAGGCTTTTTATTTCTGCTATATATAGGCGGTTGTTTGCAATATTTCCAACAAATATTTACATAAAACTATAATAGTTTTTACAATAATTGTACTATTTATAAACTAAATTGATTTGTTTTGTGTTTGTAGTAATTTTACAATTTGGTTCATTTCCAAACATTATAGTCATAAATGATTTTCGTCCCGAGTGTTAATCTCACTACAGTTACCCATAAACACACATATCTTTGAAATTCATGTTTTGCACTCTCTTATCAAATTCATAAATAAAATAAAAACATATATTAATATTTATAATAACGAGCACAAAACAACTAATTAAATATACTTATAGTTCGCATAATTAATACAAAATAAACAACATTTGACAGCAAAATAAATAATTATCAATTACATCGTAATTAAACAATAATAAAAATTGTCTATATTTTTAAAATCAAAGAAAATATTAATGGAAATTTACACTAATCAACGCGAGACTTAGTAAAGAGGTTTGACTGCAATAATAAACCTCTAGAAGTGCTATCAAAGTGTAAACACAAGTCAAACGAACAGTCATATGATATTTGTGTGAGACTACTATTATTATTAGACATCGCTCGTACGCATCGCTTAACGAAACGTCTAAGATATCAGTTATCAGAAGTTGAAACTTACGATTAAATATAAAATCTCCACCAATAAGTTGTGGCTCGCAGTTGTGGTGCGATCGCGAAGACGTTCACTCCATAGTCAGAGCATTGGCGGTCAATTGAGGGCTGATTTTGAAGTCAATTGAATGTAAGTTGTGTTGTGTTTTGATTGATTTTATTATTGCATTTCGATGTAAATTGTGGACTAATTTTAGCATTAAAATCACTTGAAAAATGCATCACTAATACAACACAAAGAGATTTTTTTAAATATGAAGACAATTGATTCACAATCGAGTGATTTAGTGGTTAAGCAATTGGTTTGTTAGAAATTGATAATTAAATTGATAAAAATAGAAACATTATTTTGTTATTTTTATTTGATATCAAATGATGAGTTCGAAGGCAAACATTGAAAGTGACGATAAAGTCTTAAATAATACTTTCAATATTTAATTTAATGGCTATTAAGTCACTTGTATTGCATTGCATTGCATGTCATTAACATTAAAGTTAACATTTAGTTGAACGTTGAAAATCATTTTGAATTCAAAAAAATGTTAGCACATCGTGAAATAATTTTAATAATAACACATTTAATTGAGTTAAGTGTTTAAATAGTAAATTAGATTTTGTGATTAAAAGAAAAATCATCAATGCTTTCACAACCATTGCATAGCGTTTTTGGTAACTTTGAATGCGTTTCGTAAAATGCATTAAACAAAGTCAACTTTCCTTTTTCGTGTAATAATGTGGCACATTATAAGCCAAATGATATGTTATTTAGTATTTAGTATTCATTTTATAGCGCAGGTGCGCATTAAAATACTGCACGAGTTTTAAGTGGTTTAATAATTGTTCAAAATTTGTATATAACCTTAAAACCTTATTTATTAAATTTTTGTTTGTTATAATTTTTTTAAAGATAATTAATAATGGTGTCGCTTATAAATATCGGTTTACTACTACTCTGTCTGGTGGTGTACTCGAACGGAGTGGCGCTGTCTTATAAGGATGTGATCTTCGAGGAGTGGGAGGCGTTCAAAGTCAAGTTCGGCAAAAACTATTCAGACAAGAGTGAGGAAAACTTTCGGCTCAAAGTTTTCATGGAGAACAAGCACCTCATAGCCAGACACAACCAGAGAGCCGCCAACGGCCTCAAGAGCTATACTCTGGCCATGAATCAGTTCGGAGATCTCCTGCACCACGAGTTCGTCTCAATAATGAACGGCTATAAGAAGTCGTATCGGACTGACGCGGTGAACGGCTCCACATATCTCAGTCCCGCTAATGTGGTCGTTCCCGATTCGGTTGACTGGCGTGATAAGGGTTATGTCACGCCAATCAAAAATCAGGAGCAGTGCGGCTCGTGTTGGGCTTTCAGCACTGTAAGGCTTGAATTAAACTTTATTTGAATTATTTATGATATTATTGTTTCTTCAAAGACTGGATCTCTTGAGGGACAACACTTTCGAAGCACTGGTAAATTGGTGTCACTTAGCGAACAGAATCTCGTTGACTGTTCTCGAAATTTCGGAAATGACGGCTGTGAGGGAGGACTTATGGACAATGCCTTCAAATATGTGAGAGAAAATCACGGCATCGATACCGAGCAAAGCTATCCTTATGAGGCTAAAGTTAGTAAATATATTTCCTCTATTTTAAGAAAAAACTTAATCAATTTTAATTTTATATGAATAGGACGACAAGTGTCGCTTTAAGCCCAAAAATGTTGGCGCGACAGACACTGGATTTGTTGATATTCCTTCGGGCAGTGAAACCAAACTTCAAGAAGCGGTCGCAACGGTGGGACCCGTTTCAGTGGCGATCGACGCCTCTCACGAATCATTTCAGATGTATTCTCAAGGCGTATACGACGAGCCCGACTGCAGCTCTGAAGAACTCGATCACGGAGTGCTTGTCGTGGGCTATGGAACCACTCCAGAGGGTCAGGACTATTGGCTCGTTAAAAACAGTTGGGGAACCCAATGGGGAGACCAGGGATACATCAAAATGTCGAGAAATAAGAAAAACCAGTGCGGTATCGCTACCGATGCCAGCTATCCTCTCGTTTAAACGAGTGTAATTGATGCCAAAGTTTCATTAGGAGTAATATTTACTGTTTGAACAAATAGTTCTTTGAAGTGTACTCTCTCTGCACTCATTTTATAATACTATATAATATTTATCACAATTTCAGCCTTGAATTTTGATATCACACAATTTTCTCTATTAAATTCTGTTTTATATATACGGTATCTCTGAACAAATCATTGCTATTAATTTGTTAATTTTTAAAACTTTTGTATTTAATTTACATTATAGACAATAAATTTTTATAGATTTTAATATAGTTACAAAATTATATTAAAACAAATATAGTCAAATATACATTTAAACAATAGAAATTTGTAAAACAACTCTCTTGCAGCTAAAGAATAAATGCTTAAGTATTTGTGAATTGAAGTGAAGTTTTTATATTGTCAAGACCTTCCTTTATGGACCGAATGGACAATATTTCAATATATGTTAACCATTTTCCTTACCTTTATCGGGTAAGAATCTCAAGCCCATAAACCAACTTTTGTCAATAACATCTATAAACGAGTATTTTATTAAAATCTGTCGATTTCTCACGATATAACTTATACACTGTACACATGGCATATAACAATGTAAAGGTTAATAATTATTTCTTTTTATTTTTTAAACATGATAAACAAAGGTAAATAATATTAACAATATTTGTTATAATTTGCTTTAAAATATTATTTATTTAAATCGATTTGTTTCAGAATTAATAATCGCATTATTTGTCGTAATCTGCGAGTTATTTGCAGCAATCGATGGCGGAATTTGTCCTCAAAAGCAAATAATTAGTCCATGTTATTGTGAAAATAATAATACCATTACTTGTAATGGAAGTCAAGCTCTTAACTTAAAACAAGTGTTTAGAAAATTGTCTTTTAAGTTAAACGATGATCAGAAAAGTTTCAAATTATTTAATTTAAGTAATACAGCGATTAAAGAATTAGAGGACTACACGTTTCGCGATATTGAGTTTGAGAAAATAATTTTATGGGACGCAAAGAATGTCGAGAGGATAGCCTCAAATGCTTTTTCGGGACCGAACTTGTATTCAATTAAACAATTCAATCAATACTTTTCGAGCAAATTATTTATCGACGAATTGAGTGTCAAACAAACATTCACCGCATTAAGCAGTTTAGTAAACGTTACGATGATTTACACCGAACGCACATTATTAAAGTCAATACCATTTCATGCTTTCGATTATATCAATGGATTTCAAAGTAAACTAAATATAATTGGATTTTATGGCAACGATTCTATAGATAAGGCAATTACTTATGTGAAAAATAACGCGTTCTATTACGTCAATAATTTGAAAATTTTAGATTTAAGATACAACAGAATTAATAAAATATCCGCGCATTCGTTTGACTTTCATAAAGAATCGAATACTAAATTAGAAATATATTTGCATAACAATCAAATCGGAGACGAGAGTATCGAAATCGGAGCGTTCACTAACTCTAAACGACCGCTTCTCATATACTTATCCAACAATTTACTCACATATTTAGACGAACGTGTTTTCGCCAATATCTTGAAACTAAATAATCAAAACGAGATTTGGGTGAGAGGAAACCCATTGGAGTGCGACTGCAGGATGTATTGGCTGTTTCGGGACAGAGACTTGTATGCCAATCAAACCGAATATGTTATCTGCAATAATGAAGAACCTATTTCTTCGTTAACTTTTGATAACTTTACAAATTGTGAAAAATAGCACTATATCTGAATATAAAAATGATTTGCTGGAATACAAATAAAGTATAATAATGTATATAATAAACAATAATAAAGTTAAATTTGAAATTTAAGTGAAATATATTGTCAACTATTGATTTCCGAACAACTTATTAATATTTAGAACATTATTAGAAAGAATTTTCTCGCTTATGTGTCAGACTCTTATGTGTCGCTGTCCGTAGTCGTCAAATAGTACCCATTTTGGTGTACTTTTTTTGACTCCAAACATGTTCTGTTGGCATTTAAAATTTTACATAACTTATATAATGCAAAAAATTAATTTATATTTTGAAAAATACTAATACTCTTTAAAATAATATTTTGTTTAAACCATAAAACCTGTTATAGACGTAATTTCTATGCCAACCATTACATCACCGTATTTGGTAAACAATGATGTTTTGAATTGAAAGACATTGAGTTTCAAAGTTGCAGATAATGGTCGAGCAATTAGTCTCAACTATTGATGGCCACAGAGAATGGTTGGCAATGATTGGCATCCAATTAAACGAATGGCTAACGAGAAGCGGTCACTTGATTGCCGAAGACATCACTTTCGTTGAGTCCATCCTTTGCTCGCAAACCGATATCTCCGCTCATAAACGGCTCAATAATTATTTTAATAATAATTATTTCACACTTTCTTTTTGGTATATTTATATTCAATTAATATTAAATGAATTTAAATAAATGTGAGTTTATTTTAGTTTGAAATACTTCTCCGTTTCGACTCTCATTACTGGTATTTGGTTTTCGCGTTACGAAATAACTTTGTTGTCTTCAGTCCAGACTCTGTTGATGTCATCATTAATTGCTGCTCTTCTGCCGATTGCATCTAAACTTTATAAAAGGTTAGCAGACCTTTATTTGTTACATAAATATATTGTAATTAATGTATTTTTCGTACAGTTATTTGAGTTATAGTTTAAAGAAAAGAGTTGAGACACTCAGCGCTATTGTTTTATCAGAAAGAGATTTACTCAGAAAATATTTTAAACTCATTGAAGACAACGAAGTTATCGAACGATCAGACCGAATGTCGACGAAAATTGTAGAAATGAAGCGATCGTTTCGTCACATTTGCCGCCATTTATTCGAGAGTTTTCGAGACGCGACGATCGCATTGAGGACGCGATTGCCGTTGAAAGTAGAGATTGACGACGAACTCAATTACTTGTGTTGTTTGCCCAGCGATGCGTTTGAGAAGTTTGAAACTGAAGAACACTCGGATCTCACAATCAATTTACTTAAAGTATGTTTTTTAAAATAATATAAATCTTTTTGCAAATTTTTTATGATAATAAAATTATCTCTTTTACAAATTCTAGTCATTATTGCAATTAATGCGTTTACAACAGTCAGAATTCTTTCGACGACTCATTTGCACATTTATGTCCATATGTTGGAGTCATCAAAACAGTAAAATTAGTAATTTAAAAAATTTGCGTAAATTTTTTACTGATATTAATAATATAATCAAGAATCTGAACGATCAAACTGAAGAAATATACGCACAATTATATTCATCGCACAGTTGCGCAAATTCACTGTGGATGACAATGGAAAATGCAAACAATTATACTAAGATTCGCAAAACTAGTCCTTTATCCGTAAACACGCAATTAATTGATTTAAATCGTAGCGTCAGAAGACGATTGCTTACAGTATTATCAAAGTAAGCTAAGAAAATGAAAATTTTTATTATTTCCTTATGTTTTATTGTTAAAATTACATTTTTTCAGTGTTGATGATTGCGATATAGTAATTCAAGATAACATCGACACCTCAAACAAACATTTGGTGTTAGTTAACAGTAAACTTGATTCGATTAATGGAGAAATAAAAATTATAAACGATTTAATCCGTCACATGGAAATTATTGTGAATAAAATTGTAAATATAAATAACGGTTCGTATCAATTAAAGAATATAAATTTATGAGTTAAAACTAATTCATTTATATTTGAAATAGAAATTAATGTTTTGAATGAAAAACATGCAAATCCAAAGAATGAAGACGTGAAACACAACGAAAATAGTAATTCTGTCCAATATATTGCTGACTATATAGTTACGGATCAA
>JAQIYA010002107.1:0-10683 GCA_034699355.1 Microtritia minima
TTAATCGGCAGTGCGAACGTACCGCCGGGTCCGTCGTGGACATGAATGCCGCCGTTTTCGTCGAAAAGCGTAGCGACCGCCTCGTCATAACTGGGCTGTTGTGGATCGATATCCATATAAACTTTGTTGTTATGATTGTCTTTAATGACCTTCGATGAGGGTATGGAATCTTGAGATTCCTCCGGACTCGAGCCTCCGTTCGCCGATCGGCCAACTGTTGCGTCGAGAAAATTATTTTGAACGATCTGTTTGGATCTCTGTATGTCTTCAGAAAATAAACTAATATTTGAATTTTGCGTGTCATTCGCGTTATCGCTATACTGGACACTATCATCATCTTCTTCGCCATAATCTTCTTCCTCAAGTTTGCCGCTATCGTAAGACTCTTCATTGCCCTCTATGTGTTCGTGAATGTCTTGTTTATTTTGGTTGTCGAATAACAAGTCAGTGCCTTCGTTGATGTGACAATTAATATTTTAAAAACAGTCATTTAAAAAACATTAATAATTAAAAAATTAAAAGTAATGCGACAATTAATGTAACAATTTTATTACACAAATTCGTTTTGTATATTCAATTGCGTGTAACTATAATATAAACGCACGCTAAAGCCTTAAATGAATTTAAATAAAATAGATTCAAACTAATTTTTATTAATTAAGGCCTAAATAGGATATAACTGTCAACCTTTAATCCAAATTTATTTTTAATTAAATTCCAATATTTTCAAATTCTAATGTTCTTTGTTTAAGATCATAAATTTTATAAGTTATTGTGCTTTCAATTCAATATTTGTAACGACAAGTTTAATAAAATTAAATTCTCTGCTCCTCTATTCTAATTTTAAAAACATGTCAGGAAATGGTTAAACTGTAATTAACTTCATTAATTTAAAGAAAAATATATTTAATAATAATTAATATAAATTTAAAAATACTAGACTATACATAGAATGTATAATACGGTAGGATTTTATACCAACAAAGTCATTCAAACAATCGCTCATAATTATCATGTTTTTATGATAATTATGGTTTATTAATACTTAAACATGATTTATGTGAGCGCTTTAAATGTTATAGATATGCAATAAAAAGTTATTTTTTAAAATACTGTTTGAAAAAGACTATCTCTCTAACAATACTCAATAAGTTAGTCACTAAAATAGACAATTATACTGAGCTTAGCGTTCAATTTAGAGGACATAACTGGCATCGATATAGTGCCCTAAAATGAGCATTATTTGGCGGTCACTTTCCCGCCTTTCCTCTCTCGGCGAAAGGGAGGAAAGTTTACGCTTGGATTTCACAGATAATTCTCCCTAAAAATTACACAATAAATATCTTAAAAATTAAAATATTTATACGCATAATCGATAGCTGTGCGCTATTAACAAATATTATCTACAAATAAAAGTCTAAACCTAACTTCTGAAGTATTACAAATTAATTATAAAATATATTGCTAATCATTCAGTTTTTAATTGGAACTTTTAACTATTATTTTTGACTTTAATAAAAAAAAATCATACAATTATTTGCAGTCGAATTAATTAAAATATTAAAATAATAATAACCTTCACATAAAAAAAAACAAAATGAAATAATTCATGTCTTTATCTTAATATAATTTTATATCTTAATGCAAAATTCTTTTATTATGGAATGGTTATGAAATGTAAATTATTTAATAGTAAAATATCGCATTATTATTTTCTTTTAATACAAAGTAAAAAGTAAAAAAGTCTTATCTCTATTATTTGTTAAATAATTTGAATTTATTAATGGAATGAAAAACTATTATAAAGTTAGCGCCGAGCTTAACACTGTTAATCAAGCTGTCAAAACTGAAATTTGTATTTTAATGAATCGCTGATAATACCTATATTTATATCCCATCAAAATGGTTATCAATTTATAAAGAATTAGAGTGAATAGTTGTATGACATCTGACAATAGCTGATACGATATCAAACTTAATTATATATAGGGTTCAGTTCAGCTCATAGACAATCAATTCGACAGTTATATTCGCTCACAAAATGATTAATTTAATAATTTTTAAATTAATAATTAAGGTTTTCTACAATACCTCCATTATAATACATATTGATTCAGGGTTGGGCACGGGTGGGCATACAATGAATTTTGTCCAAAAATTTAGGTGGGGTCAAAACTCGTAGGTTTTGTGAGACCATTTTTTGAATTTTTAGACAAAAAAAATTTATTGAAATTTTTTTTAAATTTCAATCTTTTTGTGTGTCAAAACCTTATCTACAATTAATTTAAATTTTAAAACCTCAACATATCTACAATGAACTTTTCCCCAAAAATTCTGGGGGATATCCTCTACCCATACCCCACCTCTGTTTATTTGTAGTGATAAAGTTTTGAAATTTAATTGGCATCGATTTGAATCTAAAATAACTGTTATTTTGAAGTTTGCTAAATGTTCGGCATTTAAAATGTTTGTCGTCATGAATAAATAAATTAATATTTGATATTAATTTACTGAATAAAAATATGAAGAACCAAAGTTTTGTTACAAAACCAATGATTACTAATTTGCATGAATTTCTATATTTTCTATATTCAACTTTAAATTCATTAAATTTTTTATTCCACATTTTATTGCTTGTTATTTAATCATAAACAAAGAAAATATTTTCTTTGAGATAAAGAGACATTTGGATTACATAAGAGAGAAAATTCTCACTAAAAAAAATTTGATTTAGTATTTTATTTCATTGAAATCTTTGTTATTAACACAGATTTATTTGATTAAAAGTCAAAATAATGACATACTGTATATCATTTCAAAGTTAGACTAACAGTATTGTCTCTTTGCGAGCCTTGAATTGTCTGCCTTCAGCAACAAATTTCCTCAGATTTTCAAAGCAAAAAATATATATTTGTTTTATATTTTATTGGCATAACCTATGCTTTTGATTATGTCCAGTAAGTGTAACAGAGAAGGGAAATCAAATTTATTGAAGACAATTGTTATCAAATTTGGGTCAATGTTATTATTTAAAAAACAAAATATTGAAGACAAGAGGATAGGAGAGGAAAAGAGAGAGAAAGAAAAAGAGAAGCTATTAATATAAAATCAATATTTAAAAATATTCAAACATACCCTCACTATTTTCGTCGTAATTATAGATCTCAGTGTTAGGCAAGTCATCGTGAATCCCATCGACACACTCGACATTTCTGGGCCAATCGCATGTCTGCAGTTTGGCCGAGAAGTACAGTCCGCCCGTACAGGTCTCGTGAAGCGCATCGCCGAACACGCACACGAAATACTTGGAACAGTCGTCGTCGTCGGGATAATAGCCGAACTGTTCCGGACATTTGAACTGATAGTTCTTGCTGTGGAGTGCGTGCGAATCGTTGGCAGTCAATGAGTTAATAGATGAGTGCTTACATTCAGTTACATTTGAGAAACAAATTACTAAATTGAAATAAATTTACATTAGCTTTCAATATTCAATTATTTTAAAAAGTCTGTGAAATAAAGAACACTTTATTTCACAGACTTTTCAGTTATAAATAAATGTTTCTATTATACAAGATTTTAAGCATTTTTAGTATATTAATAATATTTTATTTGTTTTTAATATCAGAAAAATATTAAATAAATATAATAACTTATACGATGAAGTATTGATACAAATAAAATCAGCATTAAATAACAATCACTTGTTATCAATAAAAAAAATATTATTGAATCTATTAATCAATAAAAAGAGATTCTCTCCTAACACTAACAAACACAAACACATACTTATACAAAACTTAACGTACATAAACGTACACAAATTAATAAGCCGTTACTCCATTCACTTCTGCATGTCAGACGTTTTATCATATTTGATAGCGATTGCTAAAAGTAGTTCGACATGAATAATATAAGAGCGTTTAAATGGCAAACTCAAACCTAGAAGTGGTAACTTTTTTATTATATATGATACAAGTTGCCGATTGAATGACTTAAAAACGAATGGGGTTAAGAGAAAAAGTATAATACAAAAACTGGTTTCTCCGCCAATTGTGGAAAGTAATAGATTTTAATTATAAAAATTTTCTTCACCGCTATCTTTATTTTATTCTCAATCTTAACACAGAAGTCAGGTAAATTTTTTTTACGCTAAACTATAGATTTTGCTGATTTGCAAAAGTTTTTCAAAAATTTTAATATTGATTTTCAGAATGAAATTTTTAAAAAGATTTATTTCTGCTGCATTTAATAATTTCAATTATAAATTGTTTTAAATTTCTATTCCTCAATAATTTACATGAGTTTAAGTTTGAATTTAGAAAATTTAGAACATATAAAATGATTAATATTTGATATCGATTTTCTTAATTATTCGGAATTATTTTTTATTACTCACAGTGATTATCGGCATTTATCCTTATAAACTATTTAAAAAATTACAATTTTACAATTTTTTTTATTTTTACAATGAATCTGTTTTAAATTTTGTTATTAAGAAAATAACTTATTTCATTAATTATAAAATTGAAATAAAGGAGTCTTATTGTTGTCTCTCTTTCTTATTTTAATAAATGAATAAACTATAGTTATTTATATAATAATAATTAACTAAAGGTTTAATTAAACACATCACACAATAAGTTTCTATAATTAAACCGATTTCCATAAACAAATATCTTTTAATAAATTCAAAAGTGACGTAATATTCAAATATTACAGTTTAAAATAATTAAAAAGCAATAAAATATTGAGATAAAAATGAAAACAAAAAACACTCTCATTTACTGTGTTTGATAGCGTAAAAAAGCGTGAGAACTAATTGATCTCAAAACCAGAGTACACTACAATAATAATTTCACGCTAAATAGCTATTATCTCTACGAGAAGCCTCTCATCACTGAAACATGTTAGCTATTATGGACAAAGATTTCAATTGTGTTCAGCAGAGCTAATTAAATTTGGAGTCTCATAACTCTTTAGACGAGAAATTACTGAATCCACTCGAGAGACACCCTTTCGCTTCCGCCTGTTTAGCATTTTCCATACAATTTTCAACGCCTGCATAGCGCGCAAACATCTGCTCAATTAGAGGGACGTTAGCGTCTGATTCGAATAATTATATTATTACGCAGGAGTTATTTGACATGACATGCGAATGTGGATTCGCAAACACAAGAGACATAATACAACATAAACTTAACGCTAATCCTGGAGAAGATTAGTTGCCTCGAAGTGTTGGTTTTAGCGCTGAGCGCTGCGCCAAAGCATGACTAAACAGCTTTTAACGAATTAGAGCCGCCTTTTTTGGCCCATTTATTTATACATCTAACCTTAATTTCTATCCTTCATTCGTTTTCATTATTTCTTCTCCGGCTTTCATCCCACAAACATAGACGGCTCAATGAAGGATGAAATATGAAATATAAATTAAGTAACGGTTTGGCTGATTATAAACAATGATGTTTTCGGGATTTTTTTTCTAAATATTCCAATTAAAACAGTATTTCACATAATCATAATGAACTAATTTCTTTTACCGATATAATAAATTAGCTTTTGTTTTTTGCCAATTGATTGCCAACCACTTGAACAATGATTAATAATCGAAAAACCATTAAGAAATACTAAAAGAGAAAATTTTATTTTAAACAATTATAATTTTTTTTTGCAATTAAAATATGATTTATAATCAATAAAGTATTTCTAATACAATAGTTAAGAAATGAATGAAGTATTTGCTCGTTAGATAGACACTACAAACTGCAATTTTAAAATGTAAATTCCCACGAATTATATGATTTACGGCTTCATTAGTTTTGCTCAATAAATAATAAATGTTTTTTTGTGTGTGTGTGTGATAACGAACAATAAAGCTTATAATGATTGGAAGCCGAGCAGGAATTATATGAAAGTCGTAAAAGTAAAAACTTAATGTGTTTTGTTTTACATATCGTTTCAAAAAAAACGAAAGTAATTTTCAAATAATGCAGTTTTGGGTTATGAATAATAACAATATAAAATTGCTTTTAAATTATAGTGCGTAAAAATCATATCATTACAGGCAAATTATCGAAACCAAATAATTCATCCCTATGTTTACTTATGTCTAACGATGTGTATCCATAAGTTTATTCAAATAATAAAACATGATTAGTGCAGTGATTTCCGTCTATCAGTGTTATTGACCCTTAATTTTCTAATATAAATTTCACCTTCAAATGTCTGTATACCTGTTGGGAAAATGTATTGATATTCAAAAAATGACTGATGACTGAAGCGCTTGAATGATCGGTGTATTAATTGTATTTATTGACCTCCGTTTGGGAAATTATTGTTTATAATTTTCAAGGTTTCAATAGTTTTGTTCGAGTTTTCTTCGTTTGACAATAAGAATGCATTTTTTAAAATGTTTAAAATGTTAAATTTTTTTAATATAAGATGTGCTCACGAAATGCTTGTTATCGCGAACACCATTCAAATTCAATGTCCAATTATAATACGCCAGTTATTTGATGTGTGTTTAAGTTAACAATCGAATGCGAAAGTATTGATGATCTATGTATTTGAAACGTATAATGAGATTTAAAATTTTAATTTTTATCTAATATGATAGAATTTTTTTCTACCAAACATTTAATTCAAAAAAAAAAACTTTGAATAAAATAAATTGAAAATGCTATTGCTTTTACAATAAAAAAAAATCAAACATATTAAAAGAAGTTAGAGGTCAAAATAAATAATTAAAAATATATATATTATAATTATAAATTGTAAAAATAGTTTTTTATTATTATACTTAAAAAGTTTTTAAAATCATTTTAATCTAATTTTATTCAAGTATTATAAATTAGCGCTATTAATAATACGATCAAAAATTGAACAAATTATATTTTTACACAAATTATATATATTATGTAATAAACTTAAGATTTATTTTTATTCAATATAAAACTTTTATGTTTTAATGCTTATAAAATTATGCACGATTTATATTTCTATTAGTTAAATATTATTCTTTCAGCTAAAGTTTATAAGTATTTCTTTTATATATTAAATATAAGAATTTATGTAACTCCGATAAATTTTAAATGTATTTTAAAAACAATTGCGAACACATTAACACATTAATTGTGAACACAATATTTAGATTAAATTTATAATCAACTAAAGCGCAAACAAAGTGGTAAATTATTTAAAGACGTGATAAATTTGTAATTCTAACCTTAACTTACATAATGTGAAAGTAATTAATGAAATAAACGTGATAAATAAAGTAATGAAACTGTTTTGTGGGCCACACATTCAAATAGTAACACTTCTTATTCAATTGTTTGGCAAATAAAACTAAATCAGGCTATCGTTAGTGTAACAATTTGTTTACAAAGCTTTCGTATATGTGTTTTCTGAATGAAATAATGAACTGAATTAATGACTAAACTTGTTATTATTAATTGTTAAACTGATACCCACGTTATTTACATCATATTTTTTTAAATTGTAAGAAAAAAATAAAAGTGAAGAAAAATGGTTTTCTCATTAATAGTCATTTTATTTATATTAAAACTATTCTGCAATTCATTTTACCTTAATTGCCATTACATAATAAAATTAATGAATATTTAGTTTCATAAACAAACGTTTATTTAATTTTGTTGATATTTTTAGTTTTTTTTTATTCTTTTAGACAAGAAATTTCGATTTTCAATATCAATTTTTAAGTTCTTAATAAATTAATAAAATAATATAAGCAAACAGTTAAAGTAATTTTCAAATTTAAATTTAATTACAGAACGACATACGATAAAGAATCATTAAAAGTTGAATCATTTATAAGATATAGTATGCGATATGAATATTAATAATATTTCTAAGAAATGAAATCATTAAATGACTAATAAATTACGAAAAAAATGGTTATTATTTACATAAAGACCAGCTATTATTTGATTAATAAATTATTTATTATCGACTCATTTTTTCAGTTTTATTCGTTTGGAATTTAACAATAAAAACTAGACCTTTAGGTAATAATTGAGAAAATCAAGTTGACTTCAGAACTAAAGGACGTCGATTGAGAAAATTTTAATTTTGCGATAAATATAAAAATTTTCAATTGTGGCGTTAAAAGAAAATTCAAGTCGTGACTTAGCATTTAAATCAAATATTATTATTTAAGTGAAAAAAAATCAATTTTTCATTCTCGCGGTTAGTCTCGCTAAATATGTATTTTTAAAATTTTTGAGAAAAAAATTTGCTAATCTTTTCGCCGATAATCAATGATAGGGTCAACAATCAAATAGCCCTCAAAATGTGTTAGTTGGCGAACAGCACTCTATTCATGGCTATACCGTGCGCTAAATTTACACCTATTTATGAATGGCATAATTAATGGCAACCATTCGTATTCGTATGAATTAAGTTATTATTATTTAAAGGCTAACCACGATTCGATTAATTAATTTTCGACGAGAAAAGAGTGGGCTATTAATTAAAAACGACTTTTTCAATTTAAAAATAACATTATATTTCTCGTCAATGAAACTAAAAAATTTTAATAAAGAGTTTGATAACTATTATTATTCGGATTTTGTCATTGAAAATAAAAGACACTCTTCTTTTGTCTCCGAAATAAATTTTAAAAAAATTTAAAAAAATACGAAAAAATTTTAACGACAGAGAAAGAAAACAAAATTAAAGATACAATTAAAACATTCACTTCTGATGAGAATCATTCTATTCATAAACTTTAAACGCCGGACTCTTCACTGTGTTTACGGAAAGCAAAAACAAAACTTTCGATTAACGAGTAGTTTGTGAATAGCGGCACAACTGCTCGCGACTCGTATTCATTTCAACTCAATTGCACTCTCAATGCCAGCCGATTATCTCTGAACCGCAAAATTATTGCTAGACTTTAATGCTAAGTAATGTTAATTTCAAAATCTCTTTCGTCCGAAACTATTCCGCGCTGTAATTACAAGCTATACGTAATCAAAATTACAGATTAAAAGCGTTTCGTTTCTGGGATTTGATAATTAACGTGCAAAATATGAATATATAAAATATAATATAACAATATAAGCACTTAAGAGTAACGATTACCGGACACAACATCTCATGCATTATCCGCGACCGCAGCTGAGCCTCGCTTTTAATCGTTGCCGTCCTCTGAACAATGGCTTGAGTTCCGTGTTTGCGGTGACCAACCATTTCATCGCATTTTAAATGCATATTCATATATATTAAGCGCTCCTTTTGTTTGCCTCTCATTGAAATTACAGTTACATTTAAGTTTGTTTAGCATCAAATAAATTCATACATATTACGATAATTGATTTAAAGCAATGCTCGGCTAATTATAAATGCGAATAAATTCAATAACAAACTAAACAATAAATATGAATAAATGATGACTTATTTATAGCGCATTAAAATAGTAGAGATGAGCGCGAGCTCGAGCTCTACAGTATGTTTAAATGCGATATTACTTCTTGTTTAAGTGTTCAGTTTTGTAGTTTTTTTATTTTTAAAAATTTATAAATATTTAAAAATATTAAAGCGCGCATAAATTGTGCGAAATATATCTGTCAAAAATAAAGCTGAATTTATAAATATATTAAATATGATTTCGAAAAATTTCCAAATATTTGATATACATTTAATGATTTTAAGCTTCGAAATAAACATTAGACTAATTTATAAAAATTAAACACTAATCGTAAGCATGTGTTTAAAAGCTTGAAGATAACCAAAACAATAGATAAAATTTAATTCTCACGTCTACCCGGAAATATATAAATGTTAATGAGAGACATCAATACGAGTAATGTGTTTATTATAGCTCTCAAATAAAGATTTAATCAAACTGTTTGAGTATAGGTTTGATTTTTCATGCAAATAATAATTAATGATTTAATAATTAATTCTTTGTTCTATAATTGAATCTTTTAATTTTAAAACAATGTGCGACTATTATTCGCCGATTAATGTTTAGAGCAATAATAAATAGATATCTTTTTGTATTACAACAGTGAAACACATTTACGTTTTGCTACTAAATATTATTAACTTTTGCAAATAAATAGTACAGTTATTTCACTGTTATAATACTGATATCTTATATTGCTTTATGTATATATAAATGACTAATAGTCACACATTATCTTTAAATTAAAAGATTCAATTTTAAAATTTTTAAAATTTGATGCTTTGAATCAAAATCTGGGCAAATATTAGGTTAAATACAAATGAATAATAATTAATTTAAAAAACACTTATCTATTATTATTTAAATGTATGCAATCAATAGTTTGGGCAATCATTATATAGAAAACCTAAGCTTTTAGTTAAAAAAAAATAGTATAGCATTGTATAGCGTTTTAGTGGTGTTGTGACCAATAAATGTCTGCCTTTTGTTTAATAAAATCAGTAATTTTTGTTTAATCAGTAAAATTTGTTTAATTTAATAAGTGTTTACGTTTAAATAATTGTTTTAGAAGTTGAGAAAAATAGGGATAATAAGAGGTTAGACATCGAAAAGAGTGGTCTCAATGCCAGCGTACGGATCGGCGCTCGACTACGTTAAGCAAATACGAGGCTTAACCACATTCGGCACAAATCTATTCGAGTTTCGATTGGATGGCGTGAGTGTCGATAACGTGGTCTTCAAACTGCACTCTCGGA